>JZLH01S0074687.1:86215-99587 GCA_001188425.1 Eucidaris tribuloides | reverse complement strand
TCTTTTCCTACCTTTCATGTTTTATTCTTAAAATGGAGCCTCCTCTCCCCCTGCCCATACATCACATTACAGTACTGTATGTGTATAATGACATGGAGTTATGTGCCAATGCTCTTGTAATGATGACCTCGTTTGTAAAAGTATAATTCATACATGTATGATTTCATACATTCCTCATTGTATTATTATTATTATATAGTGGTCAATTACAGCTTTATACAGTATAAACCTCAAACATTTATGCTGGAGTCAACCCAGACAACCCTACAATTTGGGTGGGGGTTAGGGGTTGGGGTGGGGGATTGGGGTTGAGGAGGGGGTAGGGTAGGGGAGGGGAGGGGGTTGCAGGGGTATCTAATGAGATGAGACCTTGTGTCATGTGTCCTCTCTTTGTTGCCAAATTAAAGGACAATGGGGGTAGAGGTGTGGGGATTAGGGCAGGTTAGTTTGAAGGCTCAAACCTTTGTCCGTCGTGCTACGCAAATCAGGGTCTGAACAACCTGTGCTGCAGACTAGTACTTCCATAGGCCGTGTTATAGCTGCTCCGTACAAAGATTAGTCTTGGCTCAAGGCGCTGTGTAATTGTAGTGCCAAAATAAAGTCTGTGCCTGCAGACTAGGGGCAGGTAGGGGTTGGGGTGGGGGTAGGGGAGGGGGGTTGCAGGGGTACATGAGATAAGACCTTGTGTCATGTGTCATCTTTTTGTTGCCAAATTAAAGGACAATGGAGTGTTAATCTGATGATTCATTCCATCATCCAGTCAGTAATCAGCGATGATTTGAGGGCACTTAAGTCCCGATTTCTGGAAAGCTGACGAATTTACATACAATTTTTTTTTTCAATAATTTTTTGCAGATATGTTTGCTATACTTGTTAACTATGTAATCTGTCTTTTAACTCTTTACACACTGATTTATTCTGAAGGGAATAATGACAATTGTTCTTTTCATATTTTTCAGTTGAATTTTGCTTTCCTTATTGTGGTATTGAAAATGGGACTTTTTCTATCTTTGCCTTTTTCAGTGTCTCCTGTACAAAGATGAAGGGGGAAAAATGACAGGTGTTTAATTTAATTGTACAGTTGTACACACATGCAACATTCGTGTGCAAAGGATTCCAGCAAGTGTATAATTATATTTTTTTTTGTAAAGAAAATAAATTGTTTTGGATAAGTACATGTAGTAGGAGTAGTACTTTCCAGATGATGTACATGTGTGAGTGCACAGTACAGTATGGATTATAATTAAACATCTCATAAAAAAAACTCTGGGAATTGTTGACAGGAAATGTCAGAATAGTTCAACAAAATGAATAATACTGGTATTCTAGAGGTACAGTTAATAGGTTGGTGGACTGAATGTGAGGAATATTCTGTACAACATGTTATAACCATGGCTTCTGCCAAAGCTGTTAAAGTAAAATAATTATATTATCATAAACACTTGGTTAAAAATGACATAAATAGTACCCTGGGGTACCAAATAGAAATCTGCCATTTTGTTTAATTATTTTTTTTTATACTGTACCTTTAGTTACCAAACCATCTTTAACTCTCAACACACCAGAGGATTTGAACCTGTATTGACTTTATGTGTATTATTTGGTGCAGATCTGTGACTTCAGCATGTTAAGAGTTAAGTTATTTTTTAGTGTGCTGTTTGTGAAAAATGTTTTATTCAGAAGCCTATAATACAACACTAAAAGCTTCAAAAAGAACAACTTCAACATCATTTCCACTTGATTGTGAGTTTATGTCTGTATGGTGTGCACTGATGGAACACCAGCAACATTATTTTCACAATTTCACTTCTAATGGACACAAGAGGGCACTGCACAACGTGGTACCCCAGGGTACAACAGGGACCCTGGTGTACCGCTGCGCATGGTACATGCATAATGACTGATATCTTGGCAGAGCTAAATGTCACTCCGAAATCGCTCAACATATCGACATGTAGGTATTAGGAATCGGACTTGGAGAGCGCCATCGTATGGTGTACGGCTCTTTCGGGTAAACGGATTGAGTGTCGTTAGTAAGTTGTACGAGGGATGGTACGTTCATGTAGTGGCTTTCCTGCAAGGAGGAAGGAAAGGCTGTAATTCACCACTCGCCCCCCATGTCAGCTTCAGTCAAAACCTGCCTGACCCATATATTACTCACTGCTACACTAGGGGCATAGCCAGGCAGACAACTTTGGGAAGGGGGATGCCAGCATAATTAGGGATTCCCCCCTCCTCCTAAAAGATCAACCATATGCATTACACGCAAGTTTATGTGTGCACTGTACTATCTTTCAGAAGAGCTAGTGTCTGTTTGCATGACTTGTGTTTTCATGGGGGAGGGGAGGGGGGTATGATCCAGTGCCCCCTTATTCCACTCCCCCCATCACTTCTCCCTCTCCTCCTGCCATAGTCATCATGAGTGTATGATAGGAGTGATAATCCACTTTTCAGATGCGGTGGTCATTTCATTTTGCTCGTAGTAAATCAACGGCAATACATTCACTGCACATACTGTACACACGTGCTTTGCAGTGCAGTGTTATTTACTGTACACACCGTGCGTGGGTTCATGGGCTGTGTTTCATGTTCAATGGTTACAGGTGTACTTGAATTTTAGGAGCTACGCAACAATTTTAGTGATTTGTTTTGGATTCATAAGAATCATTGGCTAAGATCTGAATAGGACAGAAAGAGAAACTTACTTCGGATTTTAGCTTGTCCAGGTGATACAGGCCTGCTGTGCAACACACTTGTTGGATATAATTGTATGCTATAGAAACCTGTAGAAATTTTTGCGTTGATCGTTCATCATCATTATTTATGGTAAGAAGTACAGTTAAGGTGATATCTCTGTCCATGCATGCTTGAGCTTGTTTCCTTGCACTTTGTATACTACGGTGTGCATGCACTCCATTTGTACAGTACATACATGTACATGTACTATAGGGACAGTGATTTTCCGTTTCAAGAAAAGGCCTTTTCCGTTTCCAAAAATCTAGAATTCCGTTTCAACTTGTCTGAAAAATGGAAATTCCGTTTTTCCATAGACTTTGTGTACATGAAAAAAAATGACAATTCCGTTTACACAAAACGTGAAACAAATATTTCTTGCTGTTTCTGTGTTTTTGTGTCAACTTTTTCTAATTTTTGTTCTGAGTTTCGTGTTTTTTCATTTCAGAAAGTAAAAGTTTGGAGAAAAAAGAGTTTTTCCGTGATTTTCCGTTTGAAAATTCATTTTCCATTTCAAGTTGTGATTTCCGGAAATTCCGTCCGTTTTCCGTTATCGCGGAAAATCACTATCCCTAGTACTAGGTGTTAAAAATAATATTTGTTAATTTTGAAAATTAATAACACAAAAACTGTACAACAGATTATACTGGCATTGAATATAGTTACAGCAGAATAGTGAACATTTTTGTTTTGAGGTGGTTTGAAGACGATATCAATAATCAGTTTTATATAATTCATGCTTTTTGTAAAAAGTTAGGGTTCAGATTTTGCTCAATATCCAATCCCCTGTACAAAATTGAAACTGTACAGAAATCGAATGGTGTGTGTGAGAGTGTGTGTTTCGTCCCCACACAATAGACAATGGCGGTGAACAGCGCACGGTAGGAACATTGGTATGCCAATCTCTCACTACAGCCGGGCTAGATAAATGCTTTATTAATATTCATTAGTAAGTAGCCTGCTAGACTTTATTCACTATTGTCTAATGCTATTGTGTGGGGACTAGACACACACCCACACCATTCGATTTCTGTACAGTTTCAATTTTGTACAGGGGATTGGATATTGAGCAAAATCTGAACCCTAACTTTTTACAAAAAGCATGAATTATATAAAACTGATTATTGATATCGTCTTCAAACCACCTAAAACAAAAATGTTCACTATTATGCTGTAACTATACTCAATGCCAGTATAATCTGTTGTGCAATTTTTTGTGTTATTAATTTTCAAAATTAACAAATATTATTTTTAACACCTAGTACATGTATGTTTTTCATGTTATGAAAACAACAACCGCCCACCGCTAGATCCAGAGTGGTATTTTACTGGTTTTGACAAGAGGGGAGGGGCATTATTTTCATAATCTATTTTGCAGGGCACAAACATCTTCATCTAGGCTAGGTCAGGCTTGTGAATTTTTTTACACAACTATCACCTACATGTACATGTACAGTGTACATGTACATACATGTATTACTGTTAAAAAGTACTAAGTAGGAGCCTAACCACTTTGTGTTTGATCAGTGTGAAACGGGAACTTAATATTGAAGCGACTTGTTAATTTGAGTGTTTTTATTTTGGACTGCTTTTGTAAACTCTAACAGATGGTTACAAACAAATGTCTAGACATACACACACACATGCATGTACCGGTACACACACACACACACACACACACACACACACACACACACACACACACACACACACACACACACACACACACACACACACACACACACACACACACACACACACACACACACACACACACACACACACACACACACACACACACACACACACACACATACTCAGCCTATTGCATAGTCCCTTGCAAACTTTGGAACAAGTATATTAAACTATAGAGAAATTAATAAACCTTTTAGTTGAAAACTTTTGTGAAACTGTTGCCGCCCACAAAAAGTGCTGTTTATTTGCTCTCCGTGATCATTCTACTACATCTCTTTCCTTAGGGAAGGACTGTGTTCCATTTCCTGAAGATGAGAGTCTTCTCTCTGCGGGATGCACTGGATCAGCTGTAGCAATTTCTAATGCCATCGTTAATAAACACAAGAATGTTCATCTCTCCATTACCGAGACCCCATTCACATCCACCGGGCCAGTGTGGAGAATGCATTGGCCCAGATAATTGTAATGCTCTGCATATGTATCATGCATTGGGTATAAGCAACAGCACTGGAAAAATTTGGGTCCAAACTCCTGAAAACAAGATTAGAACCCCCCCCCCCACAAATCAAAATAAGAATAAAGTAAAATAAATAGATAAATATAAATAAATAAATGAATAAATGAATAAATAAATAAATAAATAAATAAATAAATAGATAAATAAGTTAATAAATATGAATAAATAAATAAAAATAATAAGGAATTTCCAATGTTAGCATTGAGAGCCCCAGAAAAAAATACTGACATAATGTTGTTGTTTTTTAATAGAAAACTGATGGACAATGATTGTTTGAGTGCTTTCTTGGACCACTTTGATGATTTGGTAGTCAGCAATACACTTCTAAGAACACTCGTGAAAATATGTGACAATATTGTGTCAAATCAGTCCTAATTTGTAAAAATATAAATTGAAAGTAGCTTGTTGTCGCGATAAGTCCACTCCACTTATAGTAGCCCCTCAAAAGACCCCCCCCCAAAAAAAAAAATGGAAAGGTAAAAAGAATCAAAAATCAAGTTAATGGTACCAAGTGCTCAAGATCAGCCTTCTATTGCTTTTAACCCAATGCAATGGACTAATGGCTCAGTATTGAATCATCTGGAATATAATACATGTATCTATAATCTAGGAGGTTGTACAGTGTATGAGAGTGCTTTGTTATTTTGAGAGTATAAATGGGGTCTGGGACGGCAGGAAGATCATATTCTTTCATCTCCTATAAAGTGTGTATTTGTTGACAGCGGGTGCGGAGTGCCAACCACCTTGATGTAATGCAACCGAACTCCCTGGAGATGAAATAGAGAACTGATCTATTCTGTTAGAGTAACATCGCAGGGGATAATCTTCCAAGTCTAGAGTTTGAGAACATTTAAAAAAAGAGGATGGGTAGATGGGTTCTGGAAATTGTTTACATTATACAGCAGGGTTGATTTTAAATCATGTTTTTTGTTGAAAAAAAAATCTAATTTAAATCAAATAAATCATTTATTGATTTAAATCATGATTTGATTAAAATAATTCAATTTATTGATTTAAATTATGAAATTCAAATAAATCAATTTATTGACTTAAATCATGATTCAAACCACCTCTTCAATAAAAGAATAAAAAAGATGCCCAATCCTGTTATACACATCTCATAGTCGATATAATGAAGTCACATGGATTTAATTAAATTAACTGTGTGTGTTTGTACAAATAATGGGGTAACATGCATTCATGTTAAGAAGTAGATGCAAAATGTGCATGTATTAAATCACATGGATTTAATTAAATTAACTGTGTGCGTTTGTACAAATGGGGTAATGTCCATGTATTATCGAGACTGCCAACTCTCACACAAAGAGCATGAGACTTTTCTCACACAAAGATTTGTTTGATTTTCAATACATTTCCATTGATTTCACACAGTTGAACATCTCACTAATATATCATTGGCCTATGGGAGTCTCACGCAAATAGATTCACTGACGTTGGCAACTCTGTGTACTACAAAGATAACAATGTACAAAGTCATGTTAATACCAGATAACTAATCAATAATCATTCTTGCCCTCAAATGATTTGCTTGAATTCCTTTGTGTAGTGTAAATACTTGTAACAGTAAAAAAAATATCTTATCCTGTCATGATTATGATTTGTAACCGGACTATACACTTCACCTGTACAATGTAATTTACATACCTGCACTTACAACTTTACATATTGATTTCAAGGAAGTGTTTGCCGGTAGTATTTACGTGGAACTGGGACTTGCTTGACAACAAAATCATGGCAAATGAATAAGGGGATCATGGCGTAATCAGTCAGACTTAGCGTTCAAATTATTCTTATTACCATAGCCAGGTAGACTTGTTTGCTTGTGCACCTGTGTTGCCATAATCGCTGTCCAATTAACACTTTCAGTACCACATGCAGAATTTCACATGCAAAGCCTATGGGGTTTTGTTGCTGTGGTAGGGAGAGGGTTAAGAGATCGTCCTGAATGAGGGAAAGGAAAGAAAGGGTAATAGATTGGTGAAGGATATATCTTAATCGTCTGGTATATTTGTGTTATTTGTTTGGACATCTACCAATCCACGAGAAGTTATCAAAATAAATGAATTGTAATTGATGACTTGACTTTGCACACGTAGGCCTACATGTACATGCGTACATGTATATCTCCATCTTGAATTGAGCCAAACTTCTGGAAAGTTGACATTACACTTTGAAGCAAACTTTTCTACTCAAATTTGGACTCCGTTAGTGTTGTTGTACATGTACTTACTTGTACTAAAACGTACAATCTGCTGTTTTCAACTGGATGAAGCTG
The DNA here is from genome assembly GCA_001188425.1 of Eucidaris tribuloides. Taxonomy (NCBI): domain Eukaryota; kingdom Metazoa; phylum Echinodermata; class Echinoidea; order Cidaroida; family Cidaridae; genus Eucidaris; species Eucidaris tribuloides. The sequence continues at coordinate 92,346 of JZLH01S0074687.1, read as the reverse complement.
ACTGTATTATTTGCCACTTCATGTCAGACTTTTGTTGCTACTACTCTCTTTTTATTAATTTCTCTATAGTTTAATATATTTGTTCCAAAGTTTGCAAGGGACTATGCAATAGGCTGAGTATGTGTGTCTGTGTGTGTGTCTGTGTGTGTATGTGTGTGTGTGTGTGTGTGTGTGTGTGTGTGTGTGTGTGTGTGTGTGTGTGTGTGTGTGTGTGTGTGTGTGTGTGTGTGTGTGTGTGTGTGTGTGTGTGTGTGTGTGTGTGTGTTTGTGTGTTCAAAGTGTACAATTTACTACTGCTTCGCTATTTCTCCAACAGTTTTGATTCTAGATGCTCAGACTGATAGAAAGTAGAAAAAGGCTTCCTACATGTACATGTACATGTAGCTTCTTCCAAATTTTGAAATCATGTATTATACTAATATATGGAACTTATTCAAAAGTACATAAACGCTTAATTTCCTTTATTTCTTAGTAGAGTTTGATCATGGGCTGCGGGTGCGAGTTTGTCTACTCAAGATGAAGAAAAACCTGTAATGCCTGGAACTGAGAATAATGGAAGATACGAAGTTGAGAACTTGTATCTAGTCGATCATGCGGTCAGATCATGGGAATGGCATGGCGCTGCATGCAGCTTATCTTACACATGTCTAGTGTTGTATCCCGATGTCAGCCTTGAGACCAATTTGAACTGAGCCTCAGTCCTTGGTCTCGTCCCAAGTCACCTGTACAAACCTATGGAAAGGTTGTGGTGGGATGCCGTCAGTCTCGGAACGTGGTCTCGTCTGGAACCAGGTGGCCTCAGTTCTCTCCGTCCTCAGAGTCTCAGTTCAAATTCACTCTACACGTATGGGAATCGGTCTTGTAACCTGTGGTTTCGGATTATGTCAACACTGATACATATGGGGCAATCTCCACGGAAAATGGTTACCCAAAGGGTGGAAAAATAAAAATCAAGGAACAACGTTTGTTTTACCCCGTGGGATATTCAGGAAAGGGTCCACACAGCTCAACTTACCTAATGAAGACAGAATCCCGGCTCAATCGGGAAAGATATTTTTCTGAGACTATTGAAATAAATTGAATTCATAGTAACAGACATTGCAGTAAAATTCAGTGTGTTTTTCAGTGTGAGGTTTCTTTGTAATGAAAATTTTGTCACTTAAATACTTTCAGGAAATTATTTCTAATTCGAAATACAAGCTGAGGACACATTTTAACATCATCCCCCGCTGGAATTACCGGCAAGAGAATAAATCTTTCATGAAAAAATGCTATTTCAATTTGTCCTGACTTTCCCTCTCAGCTGGAAGTGTAATGTCCTAACTTTTCGATATAAAAGTTATTTACAGTACACTATGTTTTTTTTGGTCGCAATTTGGTTCTTAAAATTCAAATGCGAGAAGCTAAAATGTGATATCACACAACATATCCAGAAGTTTTTTCAAGCATTACGGCATTGTCATCCCACAAAAACGTTAGGGACATTACACAACCAAACGCGTGTACGGACATTACAATTTTGTATCACAGTTGTAGCTGGCATGGAAATACAGTCCAATATACTTTGAAATTCAACACTGTAATGTGATATCTGTCCATAAGTGATGACGGTTTGACCTTATATTAACATTAATGTAGACATTACCTTCGAAACAATGCAACTATTTCAGCTTGTGGATTGAGACTATCCTCTAAAGCCTTGTCATACTTGTACCTACTCCCATGCATGCCCTCGCCTGAATTCGTTTTGCATCACTGCAACCACTGCAACTGCGTTAATCAGCTGAGCAACTGTACTATCACGTTTGTCAAGATGATGGCTGGAGAATTAACAGAGTGATGAGGAAGAGGAACAACCAAATCTGCTTTTACGCCTTCGCATGGGGTCTTTTTTCATATAGACGATTTAAGAGCAAAACAATCTGCCAAGCTATGTTGTTGTCGATTCAAGAAGGATCATGTCTGATGGATGCGAGTAACTAACACTACTTCTGAAAAGACGCAGGATCCCATGAATTTCTTCTGTGTCACAGACAGCAAAAGAAAGGAAGAGTTATTTGCTACCCTCTTCCCACAATGCGACACAGAACCACTTTTCTGTTTCGGCAAGCTGATATGAAGCAGATAATTATGATAATAATTCTCTAAACAGCCTTCTCTGACACTTTGTCCATAAATGTAGCGTCTGAAACACAGAAACGCAACATCTTTATTGTGTAAAAACGGTATTGGGCAGGTCCAAAGGCTATTGTGAAATGTGTAACGTACGGGACATTCAAGAGGCTTTAGAGAGAGCCTTATTCTAAAAAGAGCAGACATGTGTTTAAGTCACTGCATCAGTGCAGTTTTGGAAGCTCTCTAGTGGTCTTCTAATACTTGTAAAAACTACAGTATTGAAAACTTTCATTAACGAGGTTTATGTTAATTAATATTCTGTGTGACTGTAGGCGGACCGACAGAAAATGTGCTTTTTAGAAAAATGTTATCATAAAAATTCTATGAATCTATAACATCAAAGCTAATAAATTTCAGTCCTGTGATAGTATTAATCCACTATAACATTGTCCAATTATTACCAATGAAGTTTAATAATTCAATGTTTGTTATTGCTGTTCTTACTGACTAAAAATAAAATGGTGAGTGGTGACGTACGGACATTGACTTACGGGACAGATTTTCCCTATGTAGAAATGCATTAAACAGAAATTTCATATCATAATCTTGTTATTAACAAAAGATTTATCAGTATTAATTCTTTCCTTTCCTCATAAATTAAAGATTTTACAATTAAGCCATCATAAAAGTATGACTATCAGACAAAATATTTGTAATTTTCTACGCAACAGGCAGAAAATGGATGCAATATATGGATGCAATTGACACATGCAAAACAATTTATTCGTTCAATGGCAAATTAATTACGATAATGTTGTTAGAAACATAAATACAGCTTATTTGTCTTGCTGAGTATTAGTTTATAAGTTACAAATCATTAATCAGGCCTGCACAGTATCACCAAAATGCATACTTTAATAAGCATTTTATGTAGTATCATCTTGTTAGCACATTGCTCTCTACCTAGCCAATGTCACCCGACACCCCACTATCCCTGCATGTGCAGCCGCATTATTTTGAATATGCACATATCCAGTAAATTTGGTAACATAATCATGCTCTGTAATCGAAATTTACATCTTTAACTTCAAATATGGTAATGCTTGATCATGTTGCAATCAATATAACTCACATTTACCCATGACCTGTAACAAAAAAGGTCATCATGCAAATTAGTGTTGTATAGGCAGACTAGCAAAATGTCGCGCGTACGCTCACACAGGTTGTCCCGTACGTCACAAATTTTAATTTAGACCATATATAATACAAGTGGAATTATAACTGTCATTAATGTATTATTATATTTCAATGTGTCTATCATAAATTAGAACTTTACAAAATACTTTTCCAAAACAATCAAGCTTTTCCCACTTTCTAAATCTGAAAATAATTTATAATTGCACAAATTGTGACGCTACGGACCTACAATGTGGCACGTAATCTTAATTAGCATAATTAATCATTGTTGACGCCTGAAATTACTTTATCACAATAAATTCCAGCTTCATGAGGGAGTCTAATAGGTCCTAGTGGTTTATAATATTGCAAATACAGTCATTAGAATACATTTACAGATTTAATTACACAATGTCCATAACGTCCACGACTAATTAATTTTATTTCGTACAAATTATTCCGGCCCTGGTCATTCGTTAATTTTACATGTTCATACAACTTTTTTTTATTTATGTATTTCATAAACTTCAAATGTTGTCTTCTGAAAAATGAACATATAGTTTGTGCCAATTCCACCTTGATGAAATTTTTTTGCTTCAGAGGCGGACAATAGGCTTGGACGCTGGCCATTGAACTTTTTGTTGAAGTTAGTCCTATTATGCATTTGTTCTTTAATTAAGAAAAAAGGCAGCTTAATCTACAATATGTTATCTCACTCATGGGTTGGAAGTCCTAGCTGAAATATGATATGAACAGTGTAATGTCCGTAACGCTTTCTGCTAATAGACACATTATGATTACCCGCATTTGATTCATTCCAATGTACATGAAAGGTCAAAAAGGGCTGACTTTACAGCATGTTATTGTAACAGATTCAAACGGATCATTGCAGAACATAAAATTTAGCTTTTAGACTTCTAGATTGAAAAAAAAGTCAACAAATGACTAATGAAAGGTATGGGGGTATACCCCCAATACTCCTCAAATTGGCAACTTCAAAAATAAAAGATATTCATGAAATTGGCTATGGCAACATTTTTATAATGTCTAATGGAAAGTACTATCAACTGAAAAGAGACCTAAAGGTATTAATACAATCGATTTATCATGTGACCCGATACACTTTATGAAAAGTGGATCAAATCTGTAAATGTCGTAACGCGCTTTCTGTAATACACATTTTTTTTATGATTACGCATTTGGATGGCGAACTAATTCAAAAAGTACAAAAGGGGCTTGGATTTGGGGAGCCATGTTATTAACAGATCAACCGATCCATTGCAGACATAAATTTAGCCTTTTAGATTTCTACTTGAAAATAAGTCAAACAAACTAAGTAAAGTATGGGGTATACCCCAAAAAAAAAATTTTACTCCTCAAATTGGCAACTTCAAAAATAAAAGATATCATAGAAGTGCTATGGCACATTTTAAATTCTATGGAGTATAATCAATACTGAAAGAAACCCTAAAGATATTGAATAACAATCATGTGACCCTACCACTTTATGAAATTGGTACAAATCTGTAAAATGTCGCTGTAACGCTCAAACAATGTAATGTCCGTAACGCCACAATTATGGCTGTAGAGAGAACATGATTCATCTGTTTCACTAAATTTTAACTTTTATTCTTCATTTAATCACTTCTTACCTTCAATTTATTAGTAAATTTGGTTAACTGTAGTGCTTAAACTCACAGACATTTCAATGACATACAGGGCATGCAAAAAGCGTGTGTCAAAAAATGTAATAGTCCTGTAAGGCAACACATTTTTTGTCGCGAGTAACATACCGACCAAGTGATGAAATGGATGAAATTTTTCAGACTGTTTATAATTTAGGGCCAATACTGTGTGTGATTCCATTTATGAGTTTTCATAATAAAAGGTTGTGTATCCTAATGACCTTTCTGACAGTTCAAAAATTCTCAGGTGAAAATGTAATGTCCGTAATGCTGGAATTGCGCATGATGCAATTTTATTTAATGTATTATTTTTTGGGGGTTATTTATTACAGCTACAAGGTCCACCGAAAATATGTGGCAGCCTCAAAGACATGGCACCTAGCCACACCTGTTCGAGTTTACCAGTAGTAATCCAAAGAGGGCGCTTTGAACAGCATGAACCCCGAACAAACCCCTCCCCAACACACCACCTAAGAACAGAAGAAAGGGAACCAAGTTGGATGAAGAACCATTCTTACAAAGGCAGCAATAAATTGATGAGAAAGGTAAAAGAAAAAGAAGGGATAATTAAAGGACAGTGACATGATTGGGTGAAATCAAATGCCCCCTAGAACCAAAATGTTGAAAGATATCACCAGCTGTAATTTCTCCTTGTGGAAGGAATTTATCTTGTGAGAGTGTGTGGTTTCCCCCCCCCCCCCTACTTGAGGAAATCAGTGGATGAACGACTACCAGCACCTTAATTTCTCTCGTGCGCCCGAGAGAAATTAATCCATAGAAAAGGCTACACAACAAATTTGTCTTTACAAGCATACTGATGGTAGTTTCTTTCAACAATTATTCAACTTTGATTAGCATTTCCAAGCAGTAAGAAAGAATCCTTCCATAGTTTTTCTTGATTCTAGAATATTTTTTACGCCAAGTTAGGACTTACCCCCAATCATGTCATTTAACTATTTAAAGTGGTGTATTAATTTGTCTAGACATAAGCAAACCTCACTTAAAACGCCAATCACAAGTGTGGACTGTCATGTTAATACCATCAATCTGGAAAACTTCAGCAAAAAATGACGAGCCAAAGAATAGTGCTCATCTCATAAGCGAAACATGGCCTTAGTCACTTTCAGAAAAAAGAGAACTATGGATCCGGAAAAC
>JZLH01S0074687.1:66129-86190 GCA_001188425.1 Eucidaris tribuloides | reverse complement strand
TACCTTGTGTATACATGTTATGGGCCTCTCTTTGTTGCAAATAAGCAATGGAAGTGTTAAATCCTAGATTCATTCTTATCCAGTCAGGAATCAGTGATGCTGTTGAGTGGGTAAGTCGCTGATTACGGGGAAAGCTGTCTCACAAAAGATGCATATATGTTTTTTGAGAGTAATTTCTGGCTGGGATAGTTTTGCTAGCATGTATACTCAGGGTCCTCAAAAATAATTTGTTTTTCTCACAGGGCCTTTGGCTTAATTTGGCTGACAATTACATTGTGTCTATGCGAATTTTCGGGGCTCTTTTGGAGCATTTTCGAGGGCTCTCTTTTCGCGTATGGGGGCAAATAACCTGAGCCGCCCGTGTATTTTGAGCGCTGCGTATACTTGTTATAATCTGGTTTAGTAATCTTTATACGCTGAATTCTATATGCTGAATGCTGATTAATAATGCCAATTCATTTCACATTTTTCCATTGAATTTTGCTTTCCTTATTGTGGTATGAAATGGAATGTTTCTATACATGTACATGTTACATAAGCACACTAGTGTTTTTTAGTTCTTCGTGTACAAAGAATGAGATAATAATTATTACAGTGTTTAATCTAATTGCTACAATTGTACCACAGCAAACTTCATGATGTAAAGGTAAAACAAGTGTATGATTGTCATCCCTTTAATTTGTACATTTGATTCTAGTTGTTATATACATCGATCATTTTCTTTTAACATCATTTTTTGTTTCTGCGATGTAGTAGTAGTAGTAGTAATAAGTAGCTAATTAAGGAGAGTAGTATCTTTCCAGATATGTATCGTGTACACACCATACATGTATGAGTGGCAAATGAAGTATGGATTATAATAAACATCCATCAAACTCTGGAATTGTTTACAGAAATGTCGGAATAGTTCAACAAAATAATATTACTTGGTATTTAAGCGTACATGTTAAATATGTGCATGGGACTTGAATGTGAGGAATATTCTGTGATTAACCACATGTGGGTCATAACAGGGCTCGACATTAGCACTTGCCAGCTTGCCCGCGCGGCAATAAATTCATGTCGGCGGCAAGTTAAAAACCCAAAGTGTCAAATTTACCTGCCCAATGAGGCAAGCTTAAAATTTTAATCATGAATGAGCAAAAATAAAAATCTTCAGAACGCAACAAGATTGTTGTTTCAGTTAACTTAAAATACTAAATTTCATATTATTTTGTTCATTGTACTCATATTATGACTCTTTAATTTATAAATCACACATTTTGCTAACCTCCAAAATGTAACATTAACAAATATCCAAATCTATAAAGGGCATTGTTGCGTTAAAATGATGAGAAATCATATTTAATGTTTATTATTATTATTTTCGGGCAAGTAAATTTTTTGATTTGGGCAAGTACAAATCTGAAAGTGAATAATTTTACTTGCCCAAAGGCAAGTAGGCAAGAAAAAGTTAGTGTGGAACCCTGGGGGTATAACCTATGGCCTCTTACTAAAAGCTGTTATAAGGTAATAAATATCATATTATCATAAAACACTTGTAAAATAAATGACTTAAATCATACCTGGGGTACCAAATTAGAAATCTCATTTTGTTTAATTTTTTTTTTTCGGTACTGTACCTTTGAGTTACCAAACTCTCTTAACTCTCAACACACAGAGGATTTGAACCTGTATTGACTTGTATGTGTATTATTTGGTGACAGAGTCTGCTGATTCAGCATGTTAAGAGTTAAGTTATTTTTTAGTGTGCTTGTTTGTGAAAAAGTTGTATTCAGAAGCCTTATAATATCAACACGTAAAGCTTGAAAGAACAACTTCAACATATTTCCACGTTGATGCTGGTTTATGTCTGTTATGGTGTGCATGATGTGAACACCGAGCCAACATTATTTTCACAATTTCACTTCTTAATGGACACAGAGAGGGCACTGCACAACGTTGGTACGCCCAGGGTACAACACGGCACCCTGATGTACGCTGCGGCATGGTACATGCATAATGACTGATGATTGGCAGGAGCTAAATGTCACTCCGAACTTCGCCCTCAACATACTCGACAAGTAGGTATTAGGAGATCGGACTTGGAGAGGCACATCGTATGGTGTACGGCTCTTTCGGACCTGTAATGGAATTGAGTTGCGTTGAGTAAGTTGTACGAAGGATGGTACGTTCATGTAGTGAGCTTTCCTGCAAGGAGCAAGGACAAGGCTGTAATTCACCATCTGCCCCCTGTCAGTTCAGTCAAAACGCTGCTGACCCTAATATTACTCACTGCTGACACTGGAGGAGGCATAAGCCTAAGGCAGGCCAACTTTGGGAAGGGGGATGGCCAGAATAATTAGGATTCCCCCATCTCTCTAAAAGATCAACATATGCATTACACGCAAGTTATGTGTGCACCTGCTACAGTCGTTCAGAAGAGCTAGTGTGCTGTTTGCATTGACTGGTTTTCATGGGGAGGGGGAGGGGGGTATGATCCAGATGCCCTTATATCCACTCCCCCATCACTTCTCCCTCTCCTCCTGCCAATACGTCATCATGAGTGTATGATAGGAGCTGATAATCCACTTTTCAAGATGCGTGGTCATTTATTTTGCCTCGTAGTAAATCAACGCAATACATTCACTGCCCACATTACTGTACACACGGCTTTGCAGTGCAGTTGTTTATTTACTGTACACACCGTGCTCGGGTTCATGGCGTGTTTCATGTTCAATGGTTACAGGTGACTTGAATTTTAGGAGCTACGCAACAATTTTAGTGATTGTTTTGGATTCATAAGAATTCATTGAGCTAAGATCTGAATAGGACAGAAAGAGAAAACTTACTTCGGATTTTAGCTATGTCCAGTGATACAGCTGCTGTGCACACACTTGTTGGATATAATTAGTATGATGCTATAGAAACCTGTAGAAATTTTGCGCGTTGATCTTCATCATATTATTTATGGTAAGAAGTACAGTTAACGTGGTGAATAATCCTCCTGTCCTGCATGCTTGAGCTTGTTTCCTTTGCACTTTGTATACTACGGTGTTGATGCACTCCATTTGTCAGTACATACATGTACATGTACTAAGGGACAGTTGATTTTCCCGTTCAAGAAAAGGCCTTTTCCGTTTCCAAAAAATCTTAGAATTCGTTTCAACTTGTCTGAAAAAGGAAATTCCGTTTTTTACCATAATCTTGTGTACATGAAAAAAAAATGACAATTCCGTTTTTACACAAAAGTGAAACAATATTTCTTGCTGTTTCTGTGTTTTTGTTCAACTTTTTTATAATTTATTGTTCTGAGTTCGTGTTTTTTCATTTCAGGAAAGTAAAAGTTTGATGAGAAAAATAGAGTTTTCGTGATTTTCCGTTGTTGAAAATCATTTCCATTTCAAGTTGCTGATTTCCGGAAATTCCGTTTCCGTTTTCCGTTTATCGCGGAAAATCACATCCTAGTACTAGGTGTTAAAAATAATATTTGTTAATTGTTGAAATTTAATAACACAAAAACTGTACAACAGATTATACTGGCATTGAAGATAGTTACGCAGATACGTGAACATTTTCTGTTTGAGTGGTTGATATATTAATCAGTTTAATGTAATTCATGCTTGTTAAAGATTGGGTTATTGATTTGCACGTCAAAACATCTATATTAAATCATATCAGCTGAAATCATTATCCAATGTGAAGATTATAATAATATAAACACCTCTCATAGAGACTTGGGGTTAAAATATTGAGTTTTGGTCTTAAAATTGACGGTTTAACTTCTCTCTTTTTCATTGCTCAGGAGCATAATTAAAAATCTCCGTTAATCTGTGCAGGCGTGCCTTGTTCATAAATGGTCCGATCGAGCCGTTAGCCAATTGGTCCGCCGCAGGGGATTGCCGAGATTGGACCAAGTCAGGGTGCTCTGCCTCGTCTTGCTTACGGTGCACAGAGTATCGTATTCCGCCTGTTTGAGTAGAATTGAAACTTCACAGAAAGAACAACATTCTTTGTAACATGTCGCTTATTAGTTTTTTCCATGTAAACAACAAATTCATGACGTATGGATCTCAGGACTTTCGAACCACACCGTTTGCTAAATACTAAAACTACGTTGTATTGATAATGCAAGGGAGTCAATAATGGACTTGCAAATCAATAACCCAATCTTTAAAAAGTTAGGCTCTCAGATTTTGCCTCAATACCAATCCTGCTACAAAATTGAGAAAAAAAAAAACACTGTACAGAAATCGAATGGTGAGTGTGGTGAGAGTGTGTGTTTCTGATCCCCACACAATAGACCAATGGCGCGTGAACAGCGCCCGTAGGACATTGCGGTATGCCAAATCTCTCACTACAGCGGCGCTAGATAATATGCTTATTTATTCATTAAGTAAGTAGCTGTAGAACTTTATTCACTATTGTTCTAATGCTATTGTGTGGGACTAGCACACACCACACCTTGCATTTCTTGACAGTCTTCAATTTTGTACAGGGGGGATTGGTGATATTGAGCCAAAATCTGAACCCTAACTTTTTCGAAAACAGCCATGAAATTATATAAAAACTGGATTATTGATATCGTCTTCAAACCACCTAGAAAACAAAATGTTTCACGTATTATGCTGTAAAACTATACTCAAAATGCCAGTATAATCTGTTGTGCAATTTTATGTTATTAATTTTCAAAATTACAAATAATTTTTAACACCAGTACATGTATGTTTTCATGTTATGAAAACAACAATCCGCCCCACCACTAGATCCAGAGTGGTATTTTTACTGTTTTGACAAGAGGGAGGGCCATGTATTTTCATAACTATTTTGCAGGCCATCAAACATTTCACTTAGGCTAGGTCAGGCTTGTGAATTTTTTACCACGAACTATCACCTACATGTTACATGTACAGTGTACATAGTACATTACATGTATTATGTTAAAAAATACTAAAGTAGGAGCTAACCACTTTGCTGTTGATCAGTGTTGAAACTGGGAATAATATTGAAGCACTGTTAATTTGTATGGGTTTTTTAATTTTGGACTGCTTTGTAACTCTAACAGTGATGGCTTACAAACAAATGTCTAACATACACATACACATGCATGTAACGGTACACACAACACACACACACACACACATACTCAGCTATTGCATAGTCCTTGCAAAACTTTGGAACAAATATATTAAAACTATTGAGGAAATTAATAACCTTTAGGTTGAAAACTTTTGTGCAAACTGTCTCGGCCACAAAAAAAGTGCTGTTTATTTGCGCTCTCCTTTATCAATTCTACTACATCTCTTTCCTTAGGGAAGGACTGCTGTTTCCATTTCGCTGAAGATGCAGAGTCTTTCTCTCTGGATGATCTGAATCAGCTGTACAATTTCTAATGCCATCCGTTAAAAACACAAAGAAGTGTTCATCTTTCCTTACGAGACCCCATTCACATCCACCGGGCCCAGTGATGGATAATGCATGGCCAGAAATTGTAATGCTCTGCCATTATGTAGTCATGCATTGGGTATAAGCAACAGCACTGGCAAAAATTTGGCGTCAAAACTCCTGAACAACGATTAGACCCCCGCCCCCCCCCCCCCCCCCCACAAATCAAAATAGAATAAATTGTGTGTATAAATAGAAATATAAATAAATAAGAAAAAATAATAAATAATAAATAAGGTTATAATATGAATGATAAATAAAGATAAAAATAAAAAATAAATTAAATGAAATAGATAATAAGTTAATAAATATGAATGAATAAATAAAAATAATAGATAAATAAATAAAAATAATAAGGAATTTCCAATGTTAGCATTGAGAGCCCCAGAAAAAAATACTGACATAATGTTGTTGTTTTTTAATAGAAAACTGATAGACAATGATTGTGTGAGTGCTTTCTTGGACCACTTTGATGAGTTGGTACAGCAGCAATACACTTCTAAGAACACTCGTTGTGAAAATATGTGACAATATTGTGTCAAATCAGTCCTAATTTGTAAAAATATAAATTGAAAGTAGCCTGTTGTCGCGATAAGTCCACTCCACTTAAAGTAGCCCCTCAAAAGACCCCCCCCTCCCAAAAAAAAAAAACTGGAAAGGTAAAAAGAATAAAAAATCAAGTTAATGGTACCAAGTGCTGCATGAAACTTAACTCAAGATCAGCCTTCTATTGCTTTTAACCCAATGCAATGGACTAATGGCTCAGTATTGAATCATCTGGAATATAATACATGTATCTATAATCTAGGAGGTTGTACAGTGTATGAGAGTGCTTTGTTATTTTGAGAGTATAAATGGGGTCTGGGACGGCAGGAAGATCATATTCTTTCATCTCCTATAAAGTGTGTATTTGTTGACAGCGGGTGCGGAGTGCCAACCACCTTGATGTAATGCAACCGAACTCCCTGGAGATGAAATAGAGAACTGATCTATTCTGTTGGAGTAACATCGCAGGGGATAATCTTCCAAGTCTAGAGTTTGAGAACATTAAAAAAAAAGAGGATGGGTATAGGTTCTGGAAATTGTGTACATTATACAGCAGGGTTGATTTTAAATCATGTTTTTTGTTGAAAAAAAAAATCTAATTTAAATCAAATAAATCAAATATTGATTTAAATCATGATTTGATTAAATTAGTTCAATTTATTGATTTAAATTATGATTTAATTCAAATAAATCAATTTATTGACTTAAATCATGATTCAAACCACCTCTTCAATAAAAGAAAAAAAAGATGCCCAATCCTGTTATACACATCTCATAGTCGATATAATTAAATCACATGGATTTAATTAAATTAACTGTGTGTGTTTATAATGGGATAACATGCATTCATATAAGTAGATGCAAAATGTGCATGTATTAAAAATTAACTGTGTGGTTTGTACAAATGGGGTAATGTGCATGTATTATCGAGACTGCCAACTCTCACACAAAGAGCATGAGACTTTTCTCACACAAAGATTTGTTTGATTTTCAATACATTTCCATTGATTTCACACAGTTGGACCTCTCACTAATATATCATTGGCCTATGGGAGTCTCACGCAAATAGATTCACTGACGTTGGCAACTCTGTGTACTACAAAGATAACAATGTACAAAGTCATGTTAATACCAGATAACTAATCAATAATCATTCTTGCCTTTAAATGATTTGCTTGAATTCCTTTGTGTAGTGTAAATTTACTTGTAACAGTAAAAAATATCTTATCATGTCATGATTGTGATTTGTAACCGAACTATACACTTCACCTGTACAATGTACATGTAATTTACATACCTGCACTCTTACAACTGTACATATTGATTTCAAGGAAGTGTTTGCCGGTAGTATTTACGTGGAACTGGGACTTGCTTGACAACAAAATCACTGCAAATGAATAAGGGGATCATGGCGTAATCAGTCAGACTTAGCGTTCAAATTATTCTTATTACCATAGCCAGGTAGACTTGTTTGCTTGTGCACCTGTGTTGCCATAATCGCTGTCCAATTAACATTTTCAGTACCACATGCAGAATATCACATGCAAAGTCTATGGGGTTTTGTTGCTGTGGTAGGGAGAGGGTTAAGAGATCGTCCTGAATGAGGGAAAGGAAAGAAAGGGTAATAGATTGGTGAAGGATATATCTTAATCGTCTGGTATATTTGTGTTATTTGTTTGGACATCTACCAATCCACGAGAAGTTATCAAAATAAATGAATTGTAATTGATGACTTGACTTTGCACATGTAGTAGGCCTATGTGTACATGTATATCTCCATCCTGAATTGAGCCAAACTTCTGGAAAGTCGACATTACACTTTGAAGCAAACTTTTCTACTCAAGTTTGGACTCCGTTAGTGTTGTACATGTACTTACTTGTACTAAAACGTACAATCTGCTGTTTTCAACTGGATGAAGCTGACTGTATTATTTGCCACTTCATGTCAGACTTTTGTTGCTACTACTCTCTTTTTATTAATTTCTCTATAGTTTAATATATTTGTTCCAAAGTTTGCAAGGGACTATGCAATAGGCTGAGTATGTGTGTCTGTGTGTGTGTGTGTGTGTGTGTGTGTGTGTGTGTGTGTGTGTGTGTGTGTGTGTGTGTGTGTGTGTGTGTGTGTGTGTGTGTGTGTATGTGTGTGTGTGTGTGTGTGTGTGTGTGTGTGTGTGTTTGTGTGTTCAAAGTGTACAATTTACTACTGCTTCGCTATTTCTCCAACAGTTTTGATTCTAGATGCTCAGACTGATAGAAAGTAGAACTAGACTTTAATTCGTCACTGAGACGAATTGGTGATCTGCGTAACCGCTCCGATCATTAAATCTAAAGAAAATGTGACAAGTGATCTAAGTCAAGCTTTATTGCCTGATAAAACGTGTCCCTTAACACGTTAAATTCTCTCGGGAGCATTAATGCAAAATTCGATGTGCGCGCACGCGCTCGTCGCAACGCGCGGACGGTTACGATTAGCTTCAGTAATGACCTTGGACCTAAAGTTACTGTGTACCAAGTATGGTTATCTTACTCGACTCCATTCATGAGATATGCGTAAAATACAATTTTTCTTTGTGACGTCATAGCTGACGTCACAACACTTCGGCAGAGAAAGAGATGCCTGAAATGCTATCTACGCATCAAAGTCTACCAGAATAAGCAATAAAAAGTAGGGGTCACCGTTAATCCTATACCCCTTTCATATTGACAGCCGAAGTGGAGTTACTCCGGAGTCCAGAAGGAGTTACTCCACTTTGGAGGGCAATATGAAAATTCTGAGATTATTTCGCACGTGGTATGGACCAAAAGTTGACCCTTGACCTCAACTTGACCTCTGCCAAAGATCGTTTTATTCGACTGCCGGCTCGAGATATCGCAAATGTAGGTTAAGTCTAGCTTTTTTACAAATGACGTCATAAATGACGTCATAGATGCTTTATCTCATTTACCGGGTTACCATGCCTAGGTATTAACATGAGACATAACTATGTTAAGTTACAAGATTATTGGCACTTTCGTTCATGAGTTATCGTCGGAACAAAAAGTGACCAGAAAGAAACATAAATAAAGAAACAAACAAACATAGAAAGAAAAAAATTTCGTACAACATCTATGGTGATCCGCGGTTACGCGGATTACCCAAAAGGCTTCCTACATGTACATGTACATGTAGCTTCTTCCAAATTTTGAAATCATGTATTATACTAATATATGGAACTTATTCAAAAGTACATAAACGCTTAATTTCCTTTATTTCTGAGTAGAGTTTGATCATGGGCTGCGGGTGCGAGTTTGTCTACTCAAGATGAAGAAAAACCTGTAATGCCTGGAACTGAGAATAATGGAAGATACGAAGTTGTATCTAGTCGATCATGGTCAGATCATGGATGCATGGTGCATGCAGTTATCTGTACACATGTCAGTGTTGTATCCGATGTCAGCCTTGAGACCAATTTGAACTGGCCTCAGTCTTGGTCTCGGTCCAAGTCACCTGTACAAACCCTATGGAAAGGTTGTGTGTGGGGATGCCTCAGTCTCGGAACCTGTGGTCTCGGTCTTGGAACCAGGTAGCCTCGTTCTCGGTCTCAGTCTCAGTTCAATTCACCTACACCGTATGGAATGGGTCTTGTAACCTGTGGTTTCGGATTATTCAACACTGATACATATGCAATTTTATTTTAAGTTTATATTTTGGGGGTTATTTTATTCACTACAGGTCCACCGAAAAATATGTGGTCAGATCACGACAATCCACCAGCACCACCTGTTCGAGTTTCCAGTAGTAATGCCAAAGAGGGGCGCTTTGACAGCATGAACCCCGGAAGCAAACCCCTCCCCAACACACCCCCTGAAGAACAGAAGAAGGGAACCAAGTGGATGAAGAACATTCTCAAAGGCAGCAAAAATGATGAGAAAGGTAAAAAAAAGAAGGGATAATTAAACTAAGGACAGTGACATGATTGGGTGAAATCATAAATGCCCCTAGAACCAAAATGGTTGAAAGATATCCACCAGCTGTAATTATCTCCTTGCTGGAAGGATTTATCTTGAATTTGTCTACTTGAGGAAAATCAAGTATGACGATACCAGCACCTAATTTCTCTCGTGCCCCGAGAGAAATTAATCCCATAGAAAGCTACACAACAAATTTGTCTGTTACAAGGCATACTGATGGTAGTTCTTTCAAAATTATTCAACTTTTGATTACAAATTTCCACAGTAGAAGAATCCTTCCATAGTTTTCTTGATTCTAGAATAGTTTTTACCCCAAGTTGAGGACTTACCCCCCAATCATGTCATTTACATTTAAAGTGGTGTATAATTTGTCTAGGACAAAGCAAACCCATTTAAAGACCCAATCACAAAAATGACCCAAAGATAGTGCTCATTCATGCGAAATATGAGGCCTTAGTCACTTTCCAAAAGAGAACTATGGATCGGACGATTTTTTTTTTGGCTGGTACAATCACTGTCAATGAATAATTCACAGATATAGCTTTGTGTGATGCCAAAATTAATATAAGGGGATTTGAAGATGTTGGGTAACAAGCAATTAAATTATGTTTAATCTTGCAATGTGAAAATCAAATTTTTGAATCCCTTTTCTCCCTCAAAAAATGTAGACAGATGAAATATGAATGTATGTCCATTTCATTTAGAATAAATAAGAATAGCAGAATCAACTTTTCAACCCAATGTGACTATATCACACATTTATGTGAAAACTACAATTGGGACGCATTGTTTGTTTCTTAGTGACAGGTCACATATATGCAGGACTAGTGTCAAACAGGTTTAGAAATTGCACAGTCAGGTTAACTATGGAAAGAATACATACAGAGACAATTCAACGTTATTATTCTGCCATATCTATGAGACTCTTGAGAGCAAGATGTTGTGAAGAGAAGGAATGTGCGATTAACTATCAACACAGTTATTATTTTCAAATTCCACCCACATCCTTTGCAAATTTTGAGATAAAAAGTTTCTGTGGACCTGTATAATGCAGTATCTTTTCCGAGGGCCCGGTCATTACTCATATGAGCACACATCCACAGGGAAATGAATGTAAAGGAACAAATATCGAGCACAGAAAGAAACAAGTCAACAGGATGTTTTGCTTTGAATTAGATAGTGGCGCAAATTTTTCTGAAATGACTAACTTATTCTATTACTCACAGATGCTCCGGAGGGAGAGTACGTTCTCTCTCTCATGACAATTTTACTGGAAAGCAGACATTAGTCGAAGTATGCCGCAGTTTCCGAAGTCACTTCCTTTTCTTCCGGCGACAAACATTGCTTACCTTCACGGCCTCTGTAACCTTGAAGTAAATGTGAAAGCTATTGAGGTACACTAAAAAAGGGATGCTCTTGTATCTCGTAAAATAACTGTAGAATTGAAAGGTTGTTTGACTGTTACATCTGTTTATTTTTTATTTCATTTGTTTAAATTCTAATTTCAGGTACGAGGCTGCGACCGGAGATCTCCCTCCCAACCAAATTTGAGCACACAGTTCATGTCGGTTTCGACAATGTCACAGGAGAGTTTACGGTAAGAAAATGGTTGCCGATGTTACTGCTTTTGAGTAAACCAAAAACTAGAATACCAAGATGTCAAAAGAGGGGGGGGGGACCCTAAACAAAGGGGTTAATATGTAGCCAAGTAGATTTATTTATTTTGTTTATTTGTTTTATTTTATTATATTACAATTATTTATTGTATTTTATTCATTATATTTTATTTATTTATTACATATTATCTATTTATTTATTTTTATTTCTTTTTTTTTTTGGGGGGGGGGTAGGGGGAGTCTTGTGTTTTTATAATCGGTTAGACAGCATGTGTATGCCATGAACACTGGGTATCACTTCCATTCACTGTGCACGAGCAGTGTAGGTGACAGAAGATATTTTTTTGGGGAGGGGGGTGGGGGCACTATAGCATAATCAAATGGCATGTGAAGATATTACACTGTACCATTATGTTGGCCATTCTGAGGGACAAGTGCCTCTTCCTAGTCCCTCCCCCACCCCACCCCACCCCATCCCCTTAACAGCAGTTTTGCAGTCTTTCCAACCAGTCCAAAATAAAATTAAAGACTTTAGGAAAGAAATCATCATATATTACGTTAGTCGATTTTGATCATACAATTGTGAGAAAATCAACCATTGTTGGCAGAGGGTAATGGTGTGCATGTTCTTGAAATGACATAAAATCAAGATAATTAACAAACCTTGTAAAATTCCATCAAACCTTGAAATTGAAGTCAAAAGCAATATCAACCATATTTTCCCAACTCGGGAACATTCACATATGTCCTATCATTTTGAGTTGGTGTGATATCGTCATACAGATGAAATCGGTCCCAATTCATAGAAGGTAGGATAAGGATGCAGAAAGAGGAAATCCATTTTGCAGTGCATGATGGGTAGTGTGGAACAAAACAGGAAGTAATCAACAACCAGAAGAAATACCACATTTTAGTAGTCTCGATTCCAGACCATGGAACTTTTTTGTACCTCCAGAGTATGCACACTCTCCGACTTTTCCTACTGCCTAGAGTACGCTTTCTGTGCCTTCTTAGTCAAGGATGTCACGACACCAGTCCTATTCAAAGCAGTTGACTGAGCTTGTTTTCTTATCAATATGGGTTAATCTAAGGCCCAATGTTTTCCGCATTGCAAATTTTATGCGTAAATCACTGAATTTGAGGTATAACGTAGAAACCAGCATTTTGAACAAAAATGAAAAATCATGCCTAAAAATACCTCCCCCCCCCAAAAAAAAAAAATTAATAAATGTTTATTGACTAAAAGTAAACTAACTTACCAAAAAGATGCCTAATAAAGCAAAAGAAATCATGCTTTATCTGTAATTGTGTCCCCAAACCTGAATCAAACCCACATGGGCCTAGTAAGCTTGACGTTATTTGTGATGTTATTAAAAAAAACCCACTGAAGTCTGAAAATTGCAAAATTACAACGTAGAGAAAAATGAAATTTGACATTTGTAAAATGGAGAAAAATGAAATTTGACTTTTGTAAATTGGCAAATGTTGGGCTCAGTTTAAGTTAATCTGAACATCTGGAAGCCAGACTAACATTTTAGGTGTGTACACATGGCATGAACGTGTTGGCCGCATTGTGGTAACTTTCGGTAGGGCGGCGGTGGGAGATCAAGGCCT
Organism: Eucidaris tribuloides; assembly: GCA_001188425.1. Lineage (NCBI taxonomy): Eukaryota > Metazoa > Echinodermata > Echinoidea > Cidaroida > Cidaridae > Eucidaris > Eucidaris tribuloides. Next base: position 73,039 of record JZLH01S0074687.1, on the reverse strand, counting down.
ATATGGTGTTGATTTCTATCACCTGATAAGGAGGAATTATCACAGGAAGGGGAAGAGGAAATACGATGTATGGAAGAAAATCAGCTGTTGACACGTGATATAGAAACCTCATAATCCTAATAATAGTTTAAAGGGAAATAACTCCCTAGAATTAATCAATTCATAATTGTTTATTACCTAAATTGTGATATATTTTTATTTAAGAAGTCTGTTGTAATGTACTGTATTGATTAGAGGGCCTATTGCCGTATACAATGTATTTGCAGGGTACTTTGGCTGTACATGTAATTGTTCATCATCTAGAATTTTGAAAGTTCTGTTAATTCCCTTATTCACATGAAGTAACAATCCCATACCAAAAACAACACAAAAATTTAACCTGTGGGACTAGGGGCGATTGAAATACATGTTTTACTATATAGGGTAGCATTTTTTGCAAGCTATTTCAATACCAGATTTCTTGAAGGTGTGATTTTCGTCAAAGGAAAGCACGGATGGGTTGGAATTTTCCAAAATCTTTCGTCTAAATGATTTGTAGGTGTGGGCAGCTTTTGATGACAAATTACAAAGGCTGATGAACTTGATGAAGGAGAAGGAAACTTAAAAGCATAATTTAACAATGTTTTCAGCTGAAAAAATCTGAGCTGTGACCCTTCATGCTCCTAGTGCCTTAGATAAGATCTGAAGATGAAGCACTGAAAAAATTGCAGTTGACACAATCATTAAGTGCTTACAGTGAAAATCAATGAGCAACCAGTCCAATTTTCTCCCCATAGACTGCTTGTTATAGAATTTTTGTCAACAGGACATTAATTCATGTACTGATATTCATATGTATTTACTTTGTTGGTCTTAGCCTAACTGGCAAAAGTTTTGTGTTGTAGTGTCCTTATTTGTCCATTCAAACACTATTACGTACAATAGGTCATATCAAATTATGACAAGTTCTTTAAATCTCTAGGCCTTCTACAATATTTGAATAATATCTTTAAGAAAAATAAGTAAAATAATTGAGTTCTGCGTACAGTACATGTTGTTTCTCCATTGTAGTTAAAACAGCTGGCAATTAATACATCACACATGACTGATATAATAATGAAAGCGTTGGGCTGCGCTAGGGTACCGTGATTGTGCTTTTTTCAGTGCGCTGGCCTCGAAAAGGAGCGACCCCCGCACTTGATTACCTTGGAAATAAGGATAACGATGATGGAAATAAATACAAAAATCTATTTTTAAGACACAGGATTTGTGTCATCATCCCTCAGCCTCGCTGAAACGCTCCTTATCGGCACGTGTAATAGGCATACCATCCCTGCAATTAATTTGTGGTTTCCATGGCGACGGCAAGTCCCCACTACTTGGGCCGTTCTATTTCGAGTTGCCGCTGACGTCATGAGTCGGGTGATATGTGGTTACCAGGGGTATCTGTTTACTCGTACTTGTGCGAAGTTTACAGGGTTACTGGCAGGAGGTTCATAAATTGGCTGTTACTATATTTCTTATTTCTTGATTAGATTTGACTTGAAAAGTAAAATTTGATGAACTTGCATTAACTCTTGACGTGTTGCTGGAGCAATTCTGGTTGCCATAAATTTTGAAACTCCTTGCAAGTGTCAATGATTTTAAATATTAATATTAGGAGGTTAGTGACATGATTGGGAACACTTAAAAATGCCTGAAGAACCAAATGAGTTGAAACACATACCAACTATTCACCAGCTGGAGTAGTTGTCCCAGCTGGAAGAATTTGTCTCTAATTTCTTTACTTAAGGAAAATCAAGCATGAACATACTAGTATTTTTATTCTCTCTAGCCCTGATAGAAATAGAACCCATAGAGAGCTACAAAACAGGTTTACCTGCTACAGGGGATATTGACATTAGTTAATTTAGAATGAGTTAATGTTGATTACAAGATTTTCACAGCAGAATCCTTGTATAGTTTACTTGATTCTAGAATAGTTTCAGCCCAAGTTGAGGACTACCCCCAATCATGTCATTTACCTTTACTTTAAGTGTTAGAGTAGCAGTAAGACAAAATTGTTTTTTATTTCATCAGCCAGAATGGACAACCCTCATTAGAATTTAGTCATATAATACTGGTTAGGTTAATCACTGGATATTTCCCTACAGAATTGAGATTATGATCAATTTTTTTAAATGGGAAAACGCAACATTAGGTGGGAGGTGGGGGGGGGGAGGCAGGACCTGTCATTAACTTTAAGTGTACACGCATTGCAGGTGAAAAAAAACTGTAAAAGGGTTGTTTTGTTCACGGTCGAGTTGGCGATGTAGCGTGCGTACAGGAAAAGGGTCATAAATCGCCAAAAATCAGGATAAGGGATGTACTTTTGTTTACCTAGAAAGTGATCTGTTAAAAAGGGTAATTTTCAGACTTGACATACTTGGTTTTGGGGTACTTCAATCTTGAATACTCTTTAGGTGTACTATTCACAGATTAATTACTTGTTTCGGTCACATTGTAAGTGATAGGCTAACAATTGGAGCTTCAATTTAAAAAATTGCTAATTTTGATATCTGAACATACATAGTAGTGTTCATATGGACAAATAAAGACACCCTGAGAATAAAAGTTGGAAATTAACCACTGTAACTGGCAAGTTATGCATGAAATAAACAATTAAAACTCGGGTGGTTTAAAAAAGCGAGTGACACACATGACATCGTAGTCCTATGGAAACAAAATGGGCACGTGAATCCAATCAACTTTACGGATTTTCCACTTTTTAAAGCAACTCAATAATCATTTGAAATACAGATTTTTTCAGGCGGTCATTTTTAGACCTTATCAATACAATGGTAGCATGAATCATGTAGCTCAGATTTTTTTTTAACGTGTGTAAATGTTAGCCAATTACCCATTAAAAAGTCATACAAGGGGGGTGTATGCGCATGGCGTATACCTTGTAATGACAATAGCCAGAAACGCCATAGTAGTTTCCTCAGTGTAGTATCATGGTTACACACACGAGATCCATCATCTACCCATTAATCTGTTTGATACTTTACTAAACGATCTTCGTTCATCAGACAGTGCAACATTGTTATTCTGAATACATAGTATGGTTTTAATACGATACCATGACAAATGGCCTTTGGCACTATTACATACATAGCATAATCCAAAGTACCCTGGTAAAATTAGGGAGATCCAAGAGTGTACTCAAGCCAACATACAAGATGTCATGATGTAATAGACACAATTGAACTGAAACTACGATAATGCTTTACCGAGATTTTCAAGGTATAGTTTTATGAAATGAGTGCCAGGCAGTAATACTTGAATACGTAGCGTGTCGATCGATAAACGTCACCTGTGGTTGGGCAGGCCTTCCATTGTCCACTTCCTTATGTTGGTCACGCTCGCGGAACATAATTCGCTATTCATTTGCCCAAATATCAGAACGTAAAATGGCTTGATTATACAAGAGTTTGAATACCAAGTGCTGTTGTATACACATGTGATGGTAAATGAAGGCATTTTGACAAATGGATAGAGATTAATAATTGGTAGCAGTGTGTTTCGTAATAAGCACCAGAGATTTGGGAGAAAAGAAAAATACCACAAAATAACAGGTATGTTGTAGTACATGTAGTATAAATTTGATACTCTATCGCATCTCCCCTAGTCCTCTCTTACCCATTGAAGACAGTGTGATTTTACTTTCAACACATGCATTTTCCGCGTAGACCTATGTGTTTAGATATCCTCAAGCTTGGGGGGGGGGGGGGGGAGTGTGGAAACTGATAAAAACATGCTCAGTTTAAGACGGAGATGGCTTAATAAAAACAAGAGGATGATAGCAAAGAATGGGGAAGGGCAATGGTGAGAAATGGGATGAGATTATATGAGGGGAGGAATGAAGGGTAAGATGTGAGGGAGAGTGGTAAGGGATCAAGGGAGAGAAGCAGTAATGAATGGGAGGATAATGCATAAGGGGAGAGGGGGGAGGGATACGGGGGGATGATTTTGATGTATTATCTGTTCAAGCTTGAATGACACAAAAATAAATGATCAGCTTTATTCACCTGTACCAGAACTTTCCAGGGACAAGCTTGAAGCTTTAATTCTTCTCACTCAATTCCTCTGCTGTGATCATAACGCTGCTATTTTTTGTGAACTCCTTTGAACTGTGCAATTTCATTGAAGTCATCAAACGCACACAATTTCTGTGTGATATCTACAATACATTTACAGGGTTACAGGCTAATGATAATTTGTATTGCTAACTGTGCTCTGCTGTACTATGAACTGTACAGTAGTAGAGTACCAGTATTAATGATGTGTAATTCCATATCAGCTCCACAGTCTTACCAGTATGCTCAATAACATGATAATCTTTACAATGCTACTGGTGAACTAGGCCAGTAGACATTGCCACAGGTACTGTCCGTCTCAGAAAGATTACCAGAATTAACTCTTTACATTGCCAAAGGGGCAAATATCACCAATACTAATACACATAGTGATCACAGAGGTGCATCATTTGGCATGATTAGAGTTAATGGAGAAGTTTCCCAGACAACTAAATGTGGATTCAGTGAATCTCAGAACAATTAATTAAACTCGTAACTATTGAAGTTTGAACAAATTGGTTTAGCCATTCAAGCAGATATAGTTTTCTAAAATTCTGAAACCCTACTGTACAGTAGTGGTAATTTTGCTTAACACCATTGGGAGACTGAAAATGAGAATATCTCAGGGCTAGGCGTCTCATGGAGAATGCTTTTATATTGAAATCAAATCACAATTTTGTAAAGGAGATGCACTGCGTTTACAGCACAACACTTTTAGTCGATGCAGACAAGTTTTTTGTTGCAATGCTTCGCAAACTATTTATTTCACGCCAGAATCAGAAAACAAATGAAATCAACCAAAAATTGTTTATCAGTGACAGGACATTTAAGAAAGGAGAGCATCTAGTGATATGTACATTTACCTATGAAAATGGTGCCCCCCCCCCCCCCCCCGCAACATTTTACATTTTGTTTAATTTCTCAAAAAATCAAAAAGTTCCAAGAAAGAGCAATTTCAGGGCATTGATAGATCGGCAGAGTGTATTTTAAAAATCATTTTTTAACATTTAATCAAAAACTATAACTGGCTTTAAATTGTAGTTTTAATTAAAACAAGAAATACGTACAATATTGAGAAATTGCGGTCATGTGACCAAACAAGGTGGAAACAAATTCTATCTTGCAAAAAAAAAATCAAGATTTAATTTTTTCCACCTTTTGCTTCTCTCTCGGCTCTTTCATAGTAATGTTTACAGAATGCAACGAGCAGGCACAGCATGCCTGTGAGTTCTGCACAGGGTGCAGCGAAGCGCGAGCGCGAACTAAGTGGAATTGAAGGAATTCGTTGCCACCCTTATGGCATGGATCCATTATGCGTGTGGCATTTGTAGTGTGATTGCGGAGAAACTGACATTCGGCAGTTATTTTATTCAACTACATTTTCGAAACACTCAACAACAGAATGCCTACGACTTCTGATAGGTCCAGCTTTATCAAAAAATATTAATGCAGATAATTTATATAAGAATTTTCTGTGTTAAAAGACATGTAGTGCAGCGTTCGCTATGTGGTAACTAGCATAACACAAAAATGGAACAATAAAATCTTTTCCTTTTAGTAAAATTAGTCTATTATATAGATGAGTAAATATTTTCCAGTTAGCTAAACTAAAGCTGTAAATGAACTTTTCTAATAAATGAATAAAAAAATAAATGAAATAAATAAGTAAATAAATAAATAATAAATAAAAATAAATATTAAATAAATAAATAAATAAATAAATTAAATAATCTATTCATTTTCATATTGCATTGGTGAAATGCAGTAAATAAATAAAGAGGAATAAATAAATGAATAAACAAATAAATTAAATAAATAAAAATAGATAAATAACTCATATTTGCACTTTGGTGAAATTAAATTTATATTTCACATCACATTATATGTTTGGTGACATGTAGTAATCCATGTAGGGTTCATTGACATTTGTGCAATTTTTGTACAATTACTTTTGACAAAGTTATGTTGATTATCGTAAATATAATTATTCCGCTGTCCTCTGTACATGTGTTGCTAGAGGTCTTTTTGTATTCAAAATCATAATCATCATGGAGCTACAGTACTACAACTCACAATGATAACAGCTACATTGGTAGCATACTCCACTCATACATGTATGTACTAGTCGTAATCTTATGAGCGTTCCTGGTCTTGACAACAGCGAGATAACAATGGCCCTGTTCGCGGCGAGGAAACATTTCAGTTCTGCGTGTCTAATGCCGTTCGCCACGGCGCAAACCCAGAGACGCATTTTTCCCGTCCCATCACCCCAGGGGTCGTCGTAACACTGATGTCGTAAACTTCCTGGCCGGGGCGAGGGGAGTGCTACTCACGACTGGACATATCGATTGCACGGCCACAGTTGACTTAGCGCGCTCACTGAAGCTGTGTGCACACAATTGTGTTGTGGGCATGTAGGTTGCGCTGAACAATTGACCTCTCTGAAACAATGACAATGCAAAACCTTGTTTTGTGACGCAAGCTGCATCGTGGGCGCGTAGTAACATGATAACTTAATTACTAAATTATCCCTTTTTATTGAAAGCAAATTATGAATCACATGACTGAAAATTTGTTTTTCAATATAATATTAATCATTTTTTTTTAGATTTCTTATTGGCGTGAAAATAGTTTGTTTTATTTCAGTTAATTTGTTGTTTTATTTTTTCACGTTGTCCTGAAATATTATGCACTTAAGCATTGCACATCTGCAGAAATTTCTGGCCCTATGTTAAATTTCTAATGGTGTTCAGTGCTCTTACTTTACAAAAATTTTGTATTGGCTCCTATCTATGTTAATCTATTTTTATACC
>JZLH01S0074687.1:29113-44424 GCA_001188425.1 Eucidaris tribuloides | reverse complement strand
AGATTGATTTGAAATTTAAGAAAAAAAATGCTTCACAAAATGTATTGTAACTTGAGAAATATTCTTATCATAAAGATTACATTGTTAGAAAGATTACTTTACTTTTATCTGCAACTTTTGTGCACAATGCTTTTCCCCATCATTCATGTGTGAAAAGTTGTAATTGTTCGCAGTTACAGGGCAGTGACATGATTGGGTGAAATAAAAAATGCCTCTCAAACCAAAGGTTGAAATATACACCAGTCTATACAGTAGCTGGAGTGTATCTCCTGGCTGGAAAAATTTATGTTGAATTTGTTTAATCAAGCCAAATCAAGTATGAACATACATGTACTAGCATTTTGTTTCTCTCGAGCTCCGATAAAATTAGTTGCCATAGAGAGCTACACAATAGATTTGTCTGTCACAAGGCATACTGATGGAAGTAACTTTGAAATAAGTCAACTTTTGACTTCAAAATTTTCACAGTAGTATCCTGCATAGTTTACTTGATTCTAGAGTAGTTTCACCCCAAATTTAGGACTACCCCCAATCATGTCATTTACCTTTAACCCCTTGGGGACGACGGGCTTGCACAGAAGCCCAGTACATTGCACACTCAGAGACGACGGGCTTCTACAGAAGCCCAGAAAATATGTCAAAAATTTCGGTCAAACACTGGATAAACGTAGAGTTTCATTACGTAATGCGTCTGTCTCCGAAATTTCACATTTTTGACCAGTATAAAATAAGAAAATAAATATTGTGTGAGGAATTTTATCAGAGTACATGGGTTTATATTCCCTTCAAAGTCAAAGACGTGCAAATCGCGTCGTCTCTCAATGAACAACAGTGCTGTATAGCATCGAGCCCAATGGGTTAACACTACAATCTGAAATTTGCTCAATGTGGCACTGTTTTAGAACACTCAACAGATTACTGGAAAAGTGGAAATTTTCGTGCAATTAATTTTTTGCCCGAGCAGAGTTTGGTGACATTTTGTGTGTTTTTAATTTTGCGCAGAACCACAATTCAGAGCTAGCAACCACAAGTGGCACAATGCTGCCTCTGCAGTTAGTCACGCATGTACACACTGTACAATATAAAAGACACTGAGGAGTACAAAGATCAATTGATTAGCTTTGCAAAAAACATATTTGTGGTCATTGTTGTTTTTTTCACGCTATCATCCGCATGCACGAAATGCGCAAAAATATTCCACGCTTACAGTAAATCTTCTTTGTGGTTGAATGGTGTTTTGATAGTGGACTTTTAAAATGTGGTACAGGATTTAGATTCGATCTATGAAGCATAGTGCTTTGCAAGTATTCCTGTTGACATTTCTCATTTACTGATCGACAGGTTGTGATGGAATTCTTGGCCGGAGGTTCACTAACAGATGTCGTCACAGAAACGTGTATGGATGAAGGTCAGATCGCGAGTGTATGTAGAGAGGTGAGTGACCATTTGACTCCAGGTATTAATCATCCCGTTGGCAGAATCATCTTCATGGCTAGGGGATGCAAACTTTTTCAAGTGGTTCATGTAAAGGTATATCAGTATGGTTAACTGACCGGCCACCGACCTTCTTAAGTAAAACCGGTTATGAATCTGTCATTGTGGTTATTGGTAGTGTGTGTATAAAGTTCATAAGGTCACCTCACTCGGCTCTCAAGTGCAGTTGGTATTATGGAAGGCCATTAGGACTTACTGGTGGAGAAAGTCCGACCTCTATCCATATCTATTCCATATTTTCATATTTTTAACAAATGTTATTTTTTCGCACATAAAACAATATGAGATACACAACGTAACAATTATGAATATTTTAAAGATTGGGTTATTGATTTGCAAGTCCATTACTTCCCTTCATTATCAATACCAAACGGTAGTTTAGTACTTAAAACGGTGTGTTGAAAAGTCTGAGATCCATACGTCATGAATTACGTTGTTTTATAAGGAAAAAAACTAATAACGACATGTTACCCAGAATGTTGTTCTTTCTGTGATTTCAATGTTTGCTCAAAATGCCGAATCACCGGTTACTGTGCACCGTAGCAAGACGAGCTGGGCGCCCTGATTGGTCAATCGGCTCTCCCCTGCGCGACCGTTGGCTACACGGCTTGATCGGACCATTTTGGAACGGCACGATGCTACGTTTGACGTCGCGGATTTTTTTCAAATTTGCTCCTGAGCAATGGAAAAGGATTGAAGTTTAACCGTCCAGATTTTACCAAACTCATATTTTAACCCAAGTCTCTATGAGAGGTGTTTATTTATTTAATCTTCACATTGGATATGATTTCAGCTGATCTTGATTCATATAGATGTTTTTGCGTGCAATCAATAACCCAATCTTTAAAACTCCATTCCATTCAGAGTGAGCATTAAACGGCCGATACTAAATACATGAAGGATGACTAGAAATATTTGAATTGGATGCAAGGGAAGGCAGTAGTCCGTCTGGGGGCAATTTTTAATGGTGGTCTTTTTCAATTAGTGTTTTTCCCCTTGCTGGAACTCTTTATACATAGGTAGTCTGACAAGTAATACTGGTAACAGGATTGTACTCTTACATTTGTCAGTGGGGCTTATCTGCAACATCAGACAGGAATACAAATATTTACTGACTAGGCCTGCGGACAAAAAAATCGATTAGTGAATTAATCGATTACCTTTTGTTGCGATTGGTTATTGCGAATGCGACTTTAAAATGAATCGATTAATCGTCGGGTGAGGAATAGTGCTTAATTGCCTTAAGCTGAAACTCAAATGCCAAGTACTTTGTTGTTTACAAAATTTAAAAAAAATTATTTAGATATCAATATTCAAGTAAAAAACATTTTTAGCATGATCAGACCAAAATTATCATTTTTTAAATAGAAATTGAACGATCAAGAAACAGTGGATTCTCAATGGGACACGTAAATTCGGCCACTCCGTTACATCCCTGCGGCATTCGCTGCGGAAAATATTGTTTTTGCCGACGCAAAAAGAAGAGTTGAATGTCGTTTTGAAAAACAGGAATGTTCAAAATTCCGTCATTGTTACACATCTCTTTCTTTTTGCTGACATTATTTTTCGAAAAATTGCTGTCATGCATCCGAAACTTGATTCTTCTACGGCTATTGGAGTTTATCGTACACAGTCGCCATCTTGGTTACCAAAATATCCGTTTACCAAATATCAGTATCGTTTCCGCCGCACTATGGCAGTGTTGGATACGCGGCTACTTGGGTAAACGGATATTTCTGCTTACAAAAATGGCAGGCGCGTGTCGCGCAAAGGTGGGTAGCGATGTTGATGCATGAAAGTTCTATAATTCGAACAACAATGTTGGATTTTTAATGGGCAGGAGGTTTAAACAACCATCTTCGTTTTGGGGCTGTCATGTTTTTCATTCTCAACTTTTCGTGTGCTAACCTGCTAACAGGTAGATTCTAACTGTTAGTCATTTTGTCCTCGGTCCCATGTACTTGTTTTCGCGTATGTTACTTGTTATTTTTTTTGTATTCTGACTAATCGAATAATTCGATTAATTCGATTACCTTTCCAGTCAACTAATCGATTATCAAAATCAATATTCGACCCAGGCCTTAATCTGTTGTTTATGGTTATTCGAAACAGTGCACATATTGAGGTCCATTGTCTGGATAGCAAAATAACTATACTGATGCAACACTACTTACACTAGGTTTATGTGGCCCCATTGGTGCCAAGAAATTGCATTCCAGGGGCCAAAAATATGTATTGATATCATGCTCTGTAAGGGCACCACATAATCTTGCGTTACCTCTGGTGAAATGTTGACACATCAGTTATCATTAATTATCTTCTTTACTCCATAGCTTATTTCTCTCGTTCATGAGTCATTGTTGATCTCAAGGCAGGTGTTTCATAGTGCAAATCAAAATGACAAGCGAAGGGGAAAAAAGTCATCAGATCCCAAAAGAGGTGTGATAGTGCTAACAAAAAACAATAGACAGGCCTTCACCTGGTCTTACTTTCCTACTCTTTGCTACTTTTTTTGTGAAGATCCTAATTCCTATTTTTCCCCTAAAAATCCTTATTTTCCTGCTTTTTGTAAAAAAAAAAAAACACCTTTGCGAGAAGTTTAATATTTGTTTGGAGTTGAGTAGTCTTTACAGGTTGTTGTTGGAAGTACTGTAACTACCATCATCACCTGTTTGTGAAGGGAAATTCATTTCCGTAGATTTCCGCTTTTTCACCAATCTTATAAATTTTTCTGTGCATTCTGCATGTTTCCATTTTCTTCTGCTTTGCTACTCCAAACTCTACTTATAAATGTCCTACTTTCTTCCTACTTTGGTGGATGGAATTCTACTTTTCTCCTACTTTTTGGAAAATTTTGCTCCAAGATTTCTCTTACTTTTTCAACCAAGCAGAGTTGAAGGCCTGCCCTTGTCTTATCGTGCAAATTATTTGGAAGAGTTTTTTAAACAAAGCCAAATGTTCAATAATACAAAGAAAAAAGGATGGAGCAACATTCTTTGGGGTGATAAGTACCCCCCTCCCCCCTCCCAAAGATCACTACGTCACCCTGAGGACCCCCTGTAGCTGGTAACCATGTTCCTTTTATCAACAATTTCTACGTAAGTAGTGTGTTCAGGTCAAAGAATTAGAAGTTATCCAGATTTGATGATTGAAGTATTACTATCCCTATACCATGAGGGGGAAAGCTTGCTCCCTGTATCTAAAGATTTGAATTCAGAATAATGATATTCTCTCTACTAGTGCTATGGATCGGCCAATCTGATCCCTCCGATATCACTGATTTTTCAGTTTTTTTCTGATCTTTTCTTATCCCCAATCTTCAAAGTCAGATTGGTACAGATCAGTAGATCGGAAGAAATTCATCTTTGAACATTAATGGCGCTAATATTCAGCTCCATGGGATGTTAAAAAGAAATGTTGGCAGTTTGTTTTTCAGTGTTGGACATTACTGGTGCTAATATTCAGCTCTGTACGATGCTGAAAAAAAGTTGGCAGTTTGTTTTTTTGCATCGGACATGATGAATGTTGCTAATATTTGGCTCCACATGACACTGAAAAGAATGTTGGCAGTTTGTTTTTTAGCATCGGACATTAATGGTGCCAATATTTTGCTCCTTATGACGCTAAAAAGAAATGGGAAATGTTGTATATTCCTGATTTGTTTGATCTCAGCAGCACTACTTTTTACAAATGATGGATTATTGTGAAATAAATAAGTCACACATTTTATGTAGTCTCATATGTTTTTTTTTTTAATGTAGTCTCTTAATTTTGTTGTTTGTCTCCTTGTCTAGTGTTTGCAAGCCCTTCAGTTTCTACACTTACGGCATGTCATCCATCGTGACATCAAGAGTGACAATATTCTACTGGGATTGGACGGCAAAGTAAAACTCAGTAAGTTTTGGGGGTTTGGTCTCTGCCACTAATCCATGGGGGAAGGTAGGGGGTACTACCGGAGGTTTTCATTTCATCAAGTCCTAAGACCATTCAAGGAGTTATGACGGGTAGTGTTACAGTTATTTTACTGTTTTTAAAGGGGAGTGAAACCTAGACATCTTCTGAATTCAGAGAATACAGAACAGTAAAAGAGGGAAAATTATGAAAGTTTCATCAAATACGGTTGAATGGTTCAAGAGTTATGATTGTTCAAAGTTTATTTAATCCTTGGTATGGAGGATCCTTAAATTGGCAACTCTACCCAATTTTTAGATGAAAGTGCTGAGAACCTCCCATTGGATGTGTACACAAATTTTCACCAATTTGCAGTTTTCTGAAGTGTCAGTTGAGAAAGTAACTAAATTATAAAAAAAAAAAAACTGTCGAATCATTTTGGCTGAGACATACTTGCACAACAACCAAGAGCAATCAGATATTTCATCAAAAAAGAGAATATGTAAAAAGAAATATTGCATTCAAAACCAATGGGGAGTGCTCCACACTTTCATCTAAAAAGCTGCCAATTTAGGATCCCCCATAAGAAGGATTACTTTGAACAATCATAACTCTTGAACTGTTCAACCAAATTTGTTCAAACCTTCACTAATTTCCTTCTTGTATTGTTCTGTATTCTCTGAAGGCAAGAAGACATCTGGGTTTCATTCCACTTTAATTTATTCAAAAAAAAAATCACATCCATGTGTTCAGAGAAAATAATGCACAGTTTGTGTGTTTTAATAGAGAAAATTATACAAAAATAATGCACGGCTTTCATCCAATCAGAAGGCTTAGATTCTGACAACTATTCTCTAAATTGCTCTTTTTGTCTGCATTTGTAGCTGACTTTGGCTTCTGCGCCCAGATCACGCCCGAACAGAGCAAAAGGACGACGATGGTGGGCACGCCCTACTGGATGGCACCAGAGGTCGTGACCCGGAAGCAGTACGGGCCAAAGGTCGACATCTGGTCACTAGGTATCATGGCCATAGAGATGATAGAGGGAGAGCCGCCCTACTTGAACGAGAACCCACTCAGAGTAAGTAACATACGGCTTGTCCCAATAAAAATGTCCCTCTCAAAGTGCAAAATATTTACCAAAATCAAATACTATTCACTATTTTACATCAAAATATGGAAAGCACACATAATTTTGTAGATCCTATCAAAATTTCATTGGTCTTGCTGCAATCGTTTTGAATACACACACTTGTTTATAGTAACAGTTTATCCTATCATTGCAGTACAGAATGCAGTGCAGTACATTGTATTATGTGCATTCCTTATTATCAAACTTGGATTGGGCAAACTAGCACCACTGTTATGAATGATATTCACAGTATTCACAACCATTGGAGCAAGGCCGATGAAAGTTTTACAGGACCTACAAACTTAAATTGGCTTCTTATATCTAAACTCTAGATCGAGAATAGTACTTGATTTTGGTAATTATTGTGTGGTTAGTGAGAGGGAAATTTTTATTGGGACATGTTGTAGTGTAACTAGTGTACAACAAGCCCAAGTTCACTCATGTAACACCCCTCCTCAAGGACTTACACTGGCCCCCCATCTCCAAGACTGCCACACTTGGGTATAAAGGCCCTTTTCCACTTTTTGTACCAAAATTTGATATGTATTAAATTAATGTGGAACAATGGGCCCTTAAGCATGGTACATAAAGAGTTGGAATTTCTTGGAAATTTTTTGTATTTCTGTCATTTTACTTGGAATAAAAATAGATTTCCTGATGTTTGGGAAATAAAATTGCTCAAAGTTCAAACACTACATGTAACACCAATGATTATAGACTGCATTTGTAAGTGTGACAACTATTCATTTGACATATGAATAGAAATGAAATGAGTTCTTTATGGTGCATGCTAACTATGCGCTTCTGTACACCTGTAATTATTATTTTCCCTTGTCTCCAGATTCTTAAAGGATTTTAGTTAATTGAAGGCCATGGCCTTGGATGCCCTAGTGACTGGCCGTGATGCCCTTGTCATTGGCCTTGGAAGATTTTTATACCCTTTTTAATTTTCCCCATTTGTGCTGTAATGTAGGAATGTGCCCTATGCTATAGTAAAGTGCCCTGCACTAAAAATATCAAAATTTTAGGCCTGTTCTTTTTTATCACCCTTTTCCTACAGTTCTCCATCAGTGTATGATATAATGTAAATTGTTTTATGTAAGTAAATCTCCTTTATGTATGAAACATGTATAATATGCAATTCAAAATTTGCTGTGAGACATACTGTTGCACCACTTGCTACCCTGGGGTACCGTTGTACCCCGGTGTACCGCGTTGTGCAGCGCCCTCTTGTGTCCAAAAATGTATTTTCTTCAGTTATGATCACTGAAATCAGTGGTTATGATGCAGAACCTGCACAAGTGCACAACAAAAAGGCATAAACTTTCGAAAAATGGGTAAAAATGAAGCTAAATTTGTTATTTTCACACTTATTACATAACTTATACATAATTTTGTAACCCAGGGTACAGTGCTAAAAAAAAAAGTAGTAATAATTCAACAAAATGGCGGATTTCTAGTTGGTACCCTGGGGTACCATTTATGTCATATACCCCCGCCAAACGGCGATAAATCAGGGCAAAATATCACGAATCAAACTACTTCCTCTCTTTTTTGAGCAATGCTGATGAAATTTGGTACACATACTGATCTTGGGGTGAAAATGAGCAAGGCACATTTTTTGAATGTGTCTGAATCTGCATTGCCATGGTAACAGAATATTATGGTGATAAATCAGGGTCCTGATTGGGGGGTGTATATTTTTATTTATTTTCTAATCAATCATAAATGATTTAATAATTATCTCATAAATGTTTCATCTCTCTAACTATTCTGCAGGCTTTGTATCTGATTGCCACAAATGGAACTCCCGATATCCATAATCCTGAGAGGTTATCACCAGAGTTTAGAGATTTCCTCGCCCAGTGCCTTGAGACGGATGTTGATAAGAGAGCCGACGGCAAAGTTTTGCTACAGGTAAAGTTCAAAGCTTCAGGATATTATTTATCCGAAATGAAGTACTGTGTAAAGAATTAAAAACTTTGTTTGTTGGTGAAATGGAATGACCAGAGGTTAGCTATAAAATTGAAATTTTGATTTCATGTAATCGACAAACTCCATTTTTTATTTTATAAAGATTGATTGTCCATTTCTTCCATCTTATCTGATTATTCTTGAAATGATATTTTTTCATAAAATCACAACTTCCATGTTATTTCATATACAAATGCACTGATTTTTTTTTTTTTTTGGGGGGGGGGGCAAATAACCCATTATGTAATATTGTTTTCCCCAGTTCTTTATGTTCAGCCACTGACTTGATCACACTCACACACACACACACACACACACACACACACACACACACACACACACATGCACATGCACAAAAACATCATGAAACAGTTTGTTTTGAATCACTAAGATTTTCAAAATCAGTGAGTTATTTTTTTTCGACAAAATAGTTCAAAATCCAGCTATCTAGGAAAAGGGTAATTCTACAAAATTCTGTTTTCATTGAGATTCCATGCTTTTGTGCAAATGTTGACAATTTTTCAAGTGTGGCTTCCACAATATTAGTGTCTTTAAAACTTAAAGTGATAGGCTAACATTGTGGAGCTTCAATTTAAAAAATTGTCAAACTTTGATATCTGAGCTACATAGTAGTGTTCAAATGGACAAATTAACACCCTAGAATACAAAAGTTTGGAAAGTTACACTGCCAATGGCAAGTTATGCATGAATAAACAATTAAAACTCGGGGCGAGTTTTAATAGCCTAGGTGTCCACACAGTAAGTCTATGGAAGGAAATGGGAAAGTGAATCTGGTCAACTTACGATTTTCACTTTTTTAAAGCACTAAATAATCATTTTGAAATACAATTTTTTCAGGGCTTCATTTTTAGACCTCATCAAAGACACTGGTAGCATGGGGAATCATGTGGCTCAAATTTTTTTAACTGTGGTAAATGTTAGCGAATACCTTTAATTAGGATTATTTGATCTCTTTTTGTCCTTCCAGCACCCGTTCCTGAGTCTCGCCAAGCCACTCGCCTCGCTCAGACCTCTCATCCTTGCCGCCAAGGATGCCGCGGCCAACCAGAAA
Source organism: Eucidaris tribuloides (assembly GCA_001188425.1). Classification (NCBI taxonomy): domain Eukaryota; kingdom Metazoa; phylum Echinodermata; class Echinoidea; order Cidaroida; family Cidaridae; genus Eucidaris; species Eucidaris tribuloides. The sequence goes on along the minus strand of JZLH01S0074687.1, from coordinate 34,861 downwards.
CGTTAGAAGTCTCTCCAGACCCAGCCCCGGACCCAGCCTAGGACCTGGTCCCGGACCCACCCCCGGCTTTCCTTCCATCCACGCTACAGCTTCATTTTGGCTCCTTTACCCCCATCGCATCTCCCCATCTATTTTCTGTAGCATCTCCCATGAATTTTTCCCACCTAAGCTCTACTACCTATGGTGTCCAGTTGTTATGATCATGTGATATGAAAGAGGGCATTGAATTGTGTATTTTGGTTTCATTTGTAATTGATAGTAAAATGATGCACCACACAGTACCCTGGGATTTCATATTTTGAATCACCCTCTTGTGTTCATCAAAAGTACAGTGGCATAATAACGGTACCGGAGCTGTGCCAACATAACATATGGCCTTAAAAAAACCTGACAAAAAAACAAGTGAAAATGATGTTCAAGTTGTTATTTTGAAGGCCTTTAGTGATGGAAAAGACAATTTAACATTTTTCTAAAGTAGAGTTTTTCAACATATCAAGACACACAACAAGAAGAACTTTTGTACGTGTTGTTAGCTTGGCTCGGGTAGGCCTACAGCAATGAAAAATATATAATTCAACAAATTGGCAGATTTCTGTGTGGCGCCCCAGGGTACTGTTTGTATCATAAATGCAGAACTAAAATCTTAATATTGCTCTTAATAGTGAATTAACTCACGATCAGTGTCACAGTAATTCAGTTTTGTTGGGGAATGAGTGGGATATCTGTTGGATGTTTATTTAGTTGTTTTTTTTTATATGAAGGGCTTTCTTGTTGTTAACATGCGTTCTGCTGTGAGATCACTAGGTAAGTCTGACCTGCCCTTTCTTGCTTTCAATGGATCCCATTTTATCAACAGAGAGTCCAGTTAGATCCAGAATTAACATTTTAAGACAAATATGTTTGAGAGGTCCCTGAGGTATGGTGAAACCAAATTAATTCAGGTAAATTTTAAAGGTTGCAACCTTTTGCACAAACTTTGGGAGCTATTGATGTACTTAATGTCGGTATTTTGTATGCATCTGATATAAACAATTATCCCACATCCTTTGCTTTGTAAAAATAGGGGGAAGTATACTGGTCCAGGACACATAATCCTGATGGGGTATAAAGGGTGTGCTTGTCAATTAAACACTAAAAGCATTACTTCAAACACATTTAACACCAAGAGTGTCAAATTTAACACCATGACTAGTATCTATATTGGGCTTGGCAACACCATTCATGTTAAATTTAGCACCCTAGTTTTTGCAGTGTAATGGATCCAATATGTCCATTAACATGTAGAGTCATAAATAAATCATCTAGGGTCAAAAGCTGTCTGTTATCTATGCTGCTTGAAATGATGATACCATATGCATTTGCTGTTGTACACGTGTCAATTTTTCTTTTAAATGTAACCATAAAAAGACTGGGCTTGTGTTAAGGTTTGAAAGATGGGTTGGGGGGGGGGAATTGAAGAGGGTTATTTCACTCATGGTAACATCCCTCATCCACAGCTATTTATCAGGAAACCTTGAGGTTTTTTATATGCAAAATGCATTCTGCTGCATCATAAATGTAAATCATCACAAATTTTAAGAAAATTTACTACATTCAATTGCTATTTAGTTTGACTCTTTCCCACCATGCATTGCGATATTCCGTGAATTTGAGCCGTGTTTATTGATAGTGAATAATGAATATTTCTTACTCTCTTTTGTATTACAAGAGTGTAAAAAAACAAAATCATGAAACAATTTGCAAAGTAATTGCAATATTTGTTCGGGTTGGGGGTGGATCATGACCCAGTCTTTTTAGGGTTAAAGGTTAAAAGAATTTTGTTTGTTGTTGTTCGCAGCTAGCTTGTGTCTTCATTGTGCCTTATTTAGAGCTTTCATATTTCAAGTATGTGATCTGCTTTGCAGAAATAAAATTTAGGATTAGATTATAAAGCTAGTGAATAGACATTTAAACAAGAGAATTTGCAGCATTATAGTTTCAGCAACTGGTGTATGATGCCGTAAATGAAAGCTGAGAAACCATGTATGTTGATGTTTAGTAGACGTGGATTAAAAAAAAATTGTTTGGTGACAAACACACATTCTGGCGACAACTGCTCTGGCAATATCTCCGGAAGACAACAAGTTAGAGTTACGGTCATCAATGAATTAACTGTTCAGGATGAAGAATTAGGATTAGATTTAGGGGCAAGGTGAGAGTCTAGTTTAAGCATGAGCATTTGATGCTGGGGCAATTGTCGCCAAAGTGTATGACATGCATTCAAATGCTTGCATTATGAAGAGAATTTCCTTAAAAGTGAACCTGTGTGTGTAGCCAAATGTCTCAAAAGTTGTCAAAGCAATGACAAAAAAAATGCAAGTATGTGCGTGGTGCGACACACGATGCTGCAGTAGTTGAAATTTGACTATTATATGACCAACAGATTGGAATGTATGCATTTTGTGAAAAGATAAATAATAAAATGCAGTTTAGGAGGGGGAAAAACACATGGATTATATGAACTTTATTCCGAGAAGCAAGTTTAATTAGAAGTATTTATACCAAATTATTTCAGTGTAATGCTATTCAGAATCTTGTTTGATTGTATACATTTTATAAAACATTGAAATATTTAGTTGACATTTGGGCTTGTGATATGTGAATTTCAAGGCACACAATAAATACCTTGTCAGCTTTTTAGAGATAATATTTTTTTTGGGATTATATTTTGTGGCATTGCAAATTGTCAACAACTCATTAATTTTGATTTAAGATATTTGGGAAACTTAGAGTCCCTGTTGATGTTGTATGTGTTGTATCTTTTTTGTTGTTGTTTTGTTTTGTTTTGTTTTGTTTTTTGTTTTTTTAGGGGGGGGGGGTGGTTAGAGGCATTTAATAGGGTTCCTTTAAAGGACTTCTTTGTTAATAATTATGATTATGCCAAGTGTAACTATGCATGCAATCTACATCCTCAGTAATGCAAAAAGGCAAAACAGTAAATAAACTGATCATATTTGTGCGAAATCAAGCAATGGCTAATTTGGTACAACACCTTCTCAGATGTTCCTATTAAAACACACCTCCCTCCCTGCTTCCACACACACATACACACACCTTACTTTTGTTGGCAGTAAAAAATGAAATGGATTTCGCTAGTAAACCAGGATTTGACAATAAATGTGAGTCTCCATTTTGCTACAAAAATATTTTTACAAAAGCAAAACTGATATTGGTGTAGAATTGCAAGATACATGGCTGTCAAAGTAATACATAACCATCAGAGATTACTGAAAATAATATTGCAGAAGGCAGTGTATAGTATTTGTATTTTGCATGCCTTGAAATGCTTCCATTTTTACCACTGTAAACCCCCCCCCCCTCACTATTTCAAAAGTTTGATGAACAAATTGTCAGATCTACCAAACCTGTACTCTGTCTTACATTATTTACAAGTAAGATACACATAAGCACACATATTGTAACATATCTTCAGTAACATTTCAATTTGTGTAACTATGGTGGGCACAGGGTAACTAAGTTACCTAAATTTACTTGCCCCTTTAAAAGAATGGCCAATAAAAGTGTATATATTTATATTGAGAAGCACTCGTACTTACGTAGCAAATGACAGCGTATGTACAAACCAAAGCTTACATTTTATAGCTTTCTAAACATTAATATGCATATGTATATATACACTGCTATATTATATATATGGGTGTGTACAATGTGTTTATCGGGTTGGAAATGGATTGAATAATTTTTACGGTGTAATTGTAAGAAAGAGTTGAGAAATTATAATGTATTGCATTGTTTAACCTGTAGTGGGCTTCCAGCCTGTTTTTCCCACTTTCTCCCCAAACTTTTGTAATATTTAGTTTTTATTATTTTTTTTTTATTGCAATGGGAGAGGGTGTTCTGCAATAGTGAATTAGGTTTGGGGACCTTACCATTTGTAGTATAAATGCATTCAAGATATATGTAATCACCTAAAGTATACGATCAGCATGTCGATATTTAAACAAAATGGTATTTGTATAAATTTATATGGAAAATAAAAGGTGGAAGATAAAGAAATGGGTATTTCTATTTCTTGTGGTGGAATATAATGTTCTGTTATTTATGTACATTGTATGTATGCTAACAGAGGATGAGTAGACATATAGTAGAATTTGTATTAGCATTATTAACATTGCAAACCAATCTTATATATGAACAAATATTAATACGAAATGTTCATGTATAAGAATAACAATTAATTTTTGGTGAAAATAATTATGAAGCAGCCATTTGTAATTTAAATGTATGGAAATATTTTAAACAAAGCTGGTATATGTTTGTGTAATATATCTATATATATGACATATGTTCTGATTATACGATACAGGGAAATGTTGAACCTGTGTGACAGACAATACGCTATGTGCATGAATTACTTTTTTGTATTCATAATGAGGCATTTTGATTATTGAAAATAGGTTGTCATATTCTTTGATACTGGAAAATATTTGGAATATTTGAGCTATTTTGTCAGTATCCTAGTCATTTCTTGGTCTGATGACGTACATCTGTTTATTTTTCATCGAAAATAGCAACAAAATAAACATTTACAGGCATTCATTTGTGTTTACGACAGTTGTAATTATTTTTTATTTTGGGAAAGTGCCTTGGTTCCTGATAGACGGTAGGAAGGGAAGGGTGTAATTCACGATTCCTTATATTTCATGCTCGTACGTCTATTGTCTGAAGTCAATCTGGTATTGTCGCAGGTCTAATGAATACTTATTTTATTAAGACTTAGAAAGGCATATATTCTTACGTGGGTATGGTAAAAATATGTAACATAAACTCCAAAAAAATGTTTAAAACCATAAAAAGAAACATGTCACAAAATGGAATAACATGGGGAAAGTAAAAAAAATAGAGGGTACCAGTTGTTTTAAGCCTTGCCCTTTCGAAAAGAAATCACGTGAAATTAAGAAGGACCAAGAAACACTAATCAATTGTATATAGCTAGACTTCTGAATTAGGTTCATCGGATAAATATTCAACGCAATAACAGAATATGTTACTATATACAATGAACATAACGATACATTTTTTTTTTTTTTTTATTTGTAGGGTTGGGGTAGAAAATCTTGTATGAAATGATGTAATGGACAAAATGAAAACGGTGTAATTAGATATGAGGTTAAGATGGTGTGCCGAGAATGAATAGCAAGACAAAATTTTAAAGTGAAAAAATTGTATTTTGTACACATTTCATTTACGTAATTGACACTATTCGTCATGTTTTATTTAAAATTTCAGCTTGTGGGGGGACTGTACTGGTAGTTTCCTCGTACAGTGACGCTGTGAAAATGTTTTATGTAGATACACGAAAACTTACGGCTGGTTTTAAACGCTATTTGGGTATACGAAATAGAGTAGTTTGTAGAAATGAGAAATAAATGAGGAAACTGTGGTCATCAAAGAATGTAGCTTATTCTTCAAAAAAATGAATTGTTGAAAATAAAAAAAAATGAAAGTCTTCCTCCAGTCAGTTTTGTCTCACTGATTATTGCTTTTGATTATTGATTTGAATTGATTTTGATATAATTTCTGCATTTCAAGTATAATGTTGGTACTGGTATACATAACTAATTGAAACAAAATACAAAGAAAATATTATCGAAGAAAGAAATATACAATATTGATCCCACTCTAACAATTTCAAACATGTATCTGAGCAAAACTTGTCATTCGGCTCAGTTTATGCTAACGTCACAA
>JZLH01S0074687.1:3996-16793 GCA_001188425.1 Eucidaris tribuloides | reverse complement strand
ACTACTACTAACAATACTACTACTACTACTACTACTACTAACAATACTACTACTACTACTACTACTACTACTACTACTACTACTAATAATAATAATAATAATAATAATAATAACAATACTACTACTACTACTACTACTACTACTACTACTACTACTAGTTTGACGTGATAATTGACGTAATAATATTCATTGATATATTTTCAAATAATTAGTTATTTTTCAATAATTTACTTCGTTAGGACATCATTATTGGAACACCCTTTTAACTCAAAATGCATGCGTTATATTGTATGTTGCAATACTTTTGAGTAGGGAGGGTACTACTACTTCTACTACTACTACTACTACTACTACTACTACTACTACTACTACTACTACTACTACTACTACTTATTCTACTACTACTACTACTACTACTACTACTAACACTACTACTACTACTACTACTACTACTACTACTACTTCTACTACTACTAGTAGTTTGACGTGATAATTTGGTTGGTGAGAAGTCTAGTGATATGTAGGATTTTTTTCTACAAATTTATCAGGGTTCAAACATAAGTTTAGTTAATGGGTGCATTTTATTTATCATTCAAAGTAAACTGGTTTGAGCCCATCAGGTAAATTGAATTACACGAGAAAGACCCTGCGAGGTATTTTGACTTATGCAACAAAGAAATGGTGTATTGCTTCGTGAACTTGAATAAATTAATAAAATTCAAGGTCAAAAGTCACAATTACTTCAAGTATGAGTTATATGCAATTTCATGAACTGCGCAGTCATATGCATTAATTGCTGGTTGCAAAAATTTGAAGAATGGCGGAGGCATACACATCCACTGCACAACAGTCGAACTAAGCTTTTTTTTTCATTATGATAGAGTATACTCGTAAATGCTTGTAATTTGTGTAGCAAGGAAACTGTACCGATAATGATGAAAACATCTAATATTACGCATTTTTTTTACATCATTGGAATTGGTTCATTTACTTATTTGGCAGGATCAAGACAAGAGACACAGTGAGGGATCAGATAGATCGCCCACGCTACGCCGGCATCATGATGAAAATGACCCATTATCATTAGATCGGGTAAGAAATGTTTTTCATCTTTGTCAAAATTATGCGTGCGAACGATACGATGGGGGTTGTATGCGTGCTGTAACGGCATATGGTGCGCTGTAAAAAAAAAAGGGGGGGAGGAATACAGGGAATTCCTTGGACCCGTATATTGTGGCACAAATTGTCGCCGCGTCACAAATCGTCAACAGCCGCAATTTGTACCGCTTTGAGTAAAACTGACGGCACAAATTGTCGCCGGCGTCCTTTCAGGACTTGTGGAAGCTTCCACACTTCTAAACAGGATTGAGATTTTTTTTGTGGGGTGGGGGGGGGTGGGTTGTTGTTGTTGTTTTATATACTTTACCACTTCTTTACCCTTCTGCATTTTCGATCCGCGACTCCAATAATGTTATAAATCGCTTTTAACATGCTCGTACTCCGTGCACAATTTGTCACTGGAGACAATTTGTGACGCGGCGACAATTTGTGCCGATTTGTGTAAAACCTCATGTCTGTCGCCACTAGTATAAATTGTCTTCATTCTATTGTAAAGACTTCCATTTGGTATTTCAAACTTAGAGATAGTGCAAACTATTATTTGACTACTTGGAAAAGAATAACAAAATAATTAAGAATACTGCGCCCTATTTACAGGAAGTAAATAGACGATAATAACAAGTTATGATTGAAAACAAATTAGTTAAATATTAAAATATGATAAGAAACATAGTTTTTAAAGAAATAGGGAAAAGCGGTGAAACAAAAAATCTTTCAGTTTCATGTACACTCATCGGTGGCCAAATAATAGTTTGCACTATCTCCAAGTTTAAAATGCCAAATGGGAGTATTTAGAATGCATTCTTCCCGATTATTTTGTTTCAAACACGATATTTCCTCGAATGCTTCCTGACTACTGACAACAGGAGGCGCCAATCCATGTTTCGGATGGGGGGGGGGGGGGCAAAAGTGAATAAATGTCCGAATTTTTCGGCGCGCTCTGCGCACCAAATTGTGATACAGAATTTGCGAGCGAAGCGCCCCGAAAAATTGACAATTTTGTATGTTTGATATATAGTGCTTTTATGAAATGCTTAATGGTTATTTAGTGCTTTCCAATGCTTTTTAAAACATATATTCGCATTGCATAGCGTAGGCATATTGTAGACATCCCTATCAACATCAAATAATTTTATGTAGAAATTCCTCCCCCAAAATCCATCACCCACTGGGCATGCCTTTTACGTGAGCGCCATTCCGCATTCCCGCAAAATTTTTCAAATCGGATAGAGGGGTTATGCAGGCCCGTAAAGGGCGGGGTTGCATCGAGTGCAGGTTCACTTTTTTCAAAATAACGTATTTTAAGAATATAATTTTAATTATTGTTGACTGTCCAATTCACGAAACAACAGTGGTAACAGAGGGTTAAAATTGGTTACAAAAAACTTATAGAGCTCATGAGATTCGAGGGGGCTCCGCACCCTGCCCCCATAAATTAACATAATGTTCCGAAATGACCTGCTATCAGCATTTCAGAAATACATAATTAATACCTTCAGAGGTGCCAGAAAATTGAAAGTGGGACGGTTTTACAGTATTGTTGACTATCTATTTCACGAAAAAAAGATATTGTTAGCAGGATGAAATAGCCTCATGGGGGCCTGTGAGCTTCAGGGGGCTCCACCCACTGACCCCGTCACGGGACATTGTACATTGCAGTATAAATTATGCCCAATTAATTTGAAGGATACACCACAAACGCGTGTATTTTTTTTCTTGGAGATTCAAATTTTCCCAAACCGCTTGGTCGCTACGCTCGCTTGCGAAATTTTGCCCTTTAATCAATTACGTCGTATGCAAATAAAGAAATATATTTACTTACTTTCAGAAAGACATTGGTGTAAAACAGCAATTTTGCTGATCTTGTTATCCTGTGTAAATATGTCGAAATAAATAAATAAAAAAGTAAATAAATGTAATTCCGACCAGCTATAGTATGTACATGATCCATCGTTGGTTTGTTATGATTACTCGATGTGTATACCAACAAGGTCTTGAATGATCCGATAATAAACCACCGATTAAGAGAATTTGTATTACACAACTAGACATTGTACAATTAAGTACATGTAGGGGCCTATATCTATTTCGAGTTCGATCGTAACAACGGCTTATCGAGTTTCAAAGTCTGTACCTATACCCACAGGTCCATACTCATACCTATATCCTTAACCATACCCATGACTTGTACCCATATACAAGTCTACTACACGATAATTATTGTATAACGATGATGAAACATTCATGATTCTGAAATTTTCACAGCAGAACTTTGAACAGCTGCATGGGCCTACAATCTTGCTATTTCCCTCTGTCTTGTTTAAGAGACTTTGATGAAACAGTCCTGGACAAAAGCTTGGAATATGTTTGTTTCTTTGCGTAGCCTTGTTTAAAAGTGCAGATTTCTTACGAATAATGATCAATTACCCATGCAGAACATATCATTACTAAGTTCAAAAGAGCTCGACTCAGGGGTGGCGCCAGAGTAAAATTTCAGGAGGGGCGAAAAAAGGGGGAAAAAACGAACAGTGTCCGACAAGCGGGGGCATCGAACTGACGACGACAAAAATCATTCTCCCGTCATTTTTTTAAAAAGGAAAATCAACAATAATCGGAGGACAATATTTTCGAAAAACAGTAAAATCCCGCCATTTTAATAATAAAGTAGGGAGTGGCCGCCCACCCCCTGTGACGCCGCCCCCGTCTCTACTTCCTGATATGATTGAAACTGCATTAATATGGTAGAAAAATATATTCCGAAGTTTTGTCCATGACTGTTATACACACCCATGCTCATAATCATGGAATATTTTAGAAACATTTTAGAGGTTGCCATTTGTCCGTGAACGGTAAATCTGAGATTAATATTTCCTCACCCCAGGTGAACAATATTATCATAATCTAAGAATTTCAGAAATGCTGAGCATTTTGTAGCGTCCGACTCGACACTGAAACCGGTGTTTATACAGTGCGTCCCAGAAAAAACAGAACCCTGAAACTAAAGATTATTGTGCGAAAGCATTGAAGCGTATAATTGCAGAAATAAATTCAAGATAAACTTTGATTTATACTCTTTCAAATGATACATTAAGCAAACTTATTCATGTATGCATCTCTGAGTACCATGACTTTTAAAATTTAAAGTGAAAAACCACTTGTTACGCTTTATTGCTTTGATACTGTGCACCCATGAAAAGAAAGAGATGGACTGTTATCACTGGCTATGGTGCGCACAGTGCCAAAACCAAAAAGCGTAACAAATGGTTTTTCACCTTAAATTTTTAAAGTCATGGTACTCAGAGATACTTGCATAAATAAGTTTGCTTAATGTATCATTTGAAAGAGCATAAGTCAAAGTTTATTGTGAATTTATTTTTACAATCATACGCCTCACTGATTCCGCACAATAAGCCTTTGTTTTAGGGTTCTTTTTTTCTGGGACGCACTGTAGATAGCGGTATTGTTGTTGTTGTTATGGAGTCATGTGGTGGTTACGCGCCTTATTAGACTTCTAACAGACAATAGATACAAATTTATCAGTTTGGGGTTTTTATGACTTTAATTTAATACTTTTTCATGATTTTTGTGGATTAAAAAAAATAATTATGTAATTACTATTGCGCTCAACCGTATTTTAGTTTTTAATTTAGTTATCTCAGGAAATCCGAAAATTGCTTCACATACTGCGTTTTTGTGAAATAAACACTTGTCTTGAAAATTTTGGACGATATAGGAGAAACAACTTAAGTATCAACAAAATATTCCATAATTATGAGCTGGAGTGTAATAATAATAATAATGATGATGATAATAATAATAATAATAATAATAATAATAATAATAATAATGATAATAATAATAATAATAATAATAATAATAATAATGATAATAATAATAATAATAATAATAATAATAATAATGATAATAATAATAATAATAACAACAACAACAACAACAACGACAACAATAATAATAAGAGTAATAAGGATAAAGTGTATAAATTACTGAATTATGAAATAGCGATGGTAATGTTTGTTGTATTTATTGATAGTTTGCGAAGATGTTGAGGGATGCAAACATCGCCAGTGCAGACCTAGAGGACAACTGGCAGGCCGTCGTCGATTCCCTGAAATCCATCTTTCAGTCTGAGATGAGCCCAATTGGGCAATGACTTATTCATGACGCAACAAAAATGTCATCTTAGGTAGGTAAAGAGATGGGATGCTACTTGTGTGTACGCCCCTGTGGCATACACTTCACATAATTCCGCATTGCAAAATGATATTTTTATGATTTTGCATAAAGCCCGAGTCATAGTTTTGCTCGAAAATACAACTTTTCCAACAACCTTTCACAAAGTAATCTGTTGTCATCCCAGACATCAGAAAACAACATAATTCCGAAAATTGAGCATTATAGTGACAATTAAATTGTGATGTTCAAAATATTGGAGAGCAGGTAGCAGTACTAACATTTCCCATGGCTGCCCCCTTTCAATATTTTCTTTTTCATCAATTTGTCAAAAAGCTTAAATAGTTTCAGAACGTGTGATTTTCAGGACATTCAAAGATGATACGGGTCAACCTAAAACACAATTGGCAAACAAATTCACTTTTCACCACCTACCAAAACTATACCTGGGCTAATCATGAGAATTAATTTACGTCATTTCATTGCGTTTTCACGCTCTTTGTTAAAGCATATTGGGGATGAAATTTTCATGGTTTATTCACAAATGTCGCAAAAAATGAAACCACGAAATATTCAAGCCGTACACTATACCAGGGTTGTCTCTATTCTACTTTGTAGCTGGTTGGCGCCCTGAGCACGTACCGTGGCCGACCGCTATTTCTTTGCGCGGCAGAGATTGGGGATTTTTTTTTTTGGTACTTACGTTTTGAATATAGACTAATTGGGTGGTATATCTTTGGGCAAGATGGATTTTATAAGTGTCGCCTGACGGAATAAACCTCATACCCAATCTATTAAGAAAAATAAGAGAAGTCAAGAACAAAAAGAAGATGAATGATTTGAGTCCAGTAAGACACGAGCTATGGACCTTGATATTGATTAACTAGTTATCTAACGACAGAACTAGCTGACAATCTGGGTAAACAACCGTGATTTTGCATTTTTGTTTAGTTATCAGGCGTGTTGCATTCATTATGTCATCATGACTAGTCTAGCATCAAGGAATCATTTGTAAGCTTCTGCCCATAGAGCTAACACGCGACATATCCCAATCTCTACCGCACAAAATAAGACGTTTCAGGATAAACACTCGCCAAAGACATGTAGCCAAATTGTATAATTATCTATCCGAATAATTCAAACGTATTGTGGTCGCCGCGTGATAGGGTGGACATTTGTACAAAACATGCTTTTGTCATAATTAACTTTTGTACAGAATTTACCCATTAAAATGATGTTAAAGCCAAAAAAAAAGATTAAGAAATGTTTATCCTATATAAGTTTACGGCTTGTTATTGTTTCCCCCCTACGCGGAGACCTCAGTAGTTATTTGTTCTCATCTTTTCTTTTTCTTTCTGTCTTTCTTATGATTGTTTTTTTTGTTGTTTTTGTTTTGTTAAAAGAATAACATACATTCATATTATCACAACTTTCTTTTTGTTTTGTTTTTGAGGGTTCCTCAAAATCCAAGCCTATAGCTTTTTAGACTGTTAGAGGACCCTCCATTTCTATCAACCGTATCATTCTCTTTTGTTTATAGTTTCTGTTCAATTTTATTTTATGTTAAAAATTATCACGTATACAGTGTGCATGCATGTATGTCTCGTTTCCTTAGTTTAATTCAGTTTTGATTGTTATTACGTCCAAATGGTGTACATGTGATTATATCATGTTAATATTTATGTTGACGTACTTATATTTGTATTTTGTTTTACCTGTGATGGAAATGAAAAATCAAATCAAAAAAAATAAAATAAAATACAGCGACCGGCACAAGCTTCCGCACAAAATTGATCAATTCTCGGTATTTGAAATATTGTGCGCCCTCAGCATTTATTCTAGACGACTTGAAAACAACCGTTCTTGTTGATATCCTTTGCTCGTATGCGTACACGTGAAAAGTTAGGGCCAAAAACCATGTTTATGCCTAAATACGTGGTTCCTATAAGATGGTACACGTTGTTTTCATGTGCTTTGTTAATGTAATTTCAGCTTTTTGGAATGGAAGTAATAGCAGAGTTTAACTTTAAAAAGCTTGAAATATGTTTGTGACGATCAATAAACCATTTCACGACAATGTTCACGCTATCTATCGTTTCTTCTTCTTATTTTATTTTGTTTTACACAGAATCCAGTTAGATCCAGCATTACCATGTCAAGAAAAATAATTATGTTTGAGAGCTCAGAGACGTATGGTGAAACTAAATTGACTACAGGACTGTTATTCATGTACTAATTGTCAACATTTTTCGCGCACTCTGATATAAAAAAGTTATAATCACCAATCCTTTGCTTTGTAAAACTAGGTGGAATTCTAGTGATCCGATACAAATGATCTTGAAAGGTTAAATTAATAACGCACTTGTTAAAAAAAATATTATTATAATTTCACTGATCCCTTTTCCTTTGTAACTTTGCAAATTAAACATCCGCAATAATGCAAAATGTCAAAAAAAGTTAAATGAACTTATCTTATAAGCAAAATCCAGCATTGGCTAAGATGGTACTTCCCAGACGTTCCTGTTACCCCCCCCCCCACACACACACATGCACATACACGCACGCACACACCTTACTTTTGTTGACAGTAATTGATTTCATTAGTAAATCGGGATTTGACAAGATACGTGAGTTTACATTTTGCTACAAAGATATAAAAAACAATATGTTATTGATGTAGAATTGCAAGATATGGTTTGGCTGTCAAAGAAATACATTACATCATACTGAAAATTATTTTGAAGAAGGCAGTGTATAGTATTTGTATTTTGCATGCCCTGAAATGCTTCCATTTTTACCATGTAACTCCGCCCCTTCGACATTTTGCCATAGGTACATTGTGATTCCTGCTCTCTGATCATTCAAATAGCATAATATTTCCTTCAAAACAATTGTCAGTATGTTTTTATTCTTTTCTGTTTTTAGAAGTGACAATGCCATTTTTTTTTTAAGTTTGATGATTTTTTTTTAGGATATACTAAACTGTACTATGTCTTTTATAAGAACATTATTTTACAAGTAAGAAACACATATATACGCAAATTATAGCATCTCTTCTATAAGATTTCTAGTCGTATTACCGTGGTGGGCAACTATTTATCTAGATTTCCTTGCCCCTAAAAAAGAATGCCCATTAAAAGTGTATTCATTCAAGAAGCACTCGTACTTATGTAGCAAATGACACCATATGTACAAATCAAAGCTTATATTTTATAGCTTTCTAAAACTTAACGCTGGTTAAAACGCTTTTTGGGGGTATACAAAATAAAGTAGTTTCAAATGAGAAAATAATAAGGAAACTGTGGTCATCAAAGGAATGTAGCTTATTCTTACCAAAAATTAATTGTTGAAAATAAAAAAAACTGAAAAGTCTTCCTCCAGTCCACTTCTGTCTGATGGATTATTGCTTTTGTATGACTGATATGATGTATTTTCTGCATTTCAAGCAATATCGTTCCAATACATAAATTGACCAAAAATACAAAATTCTACATGTATCAAGAAGAAATATACACTGTTCATTGTACAACAAAAATGTTTCAGGTATAGATATTACGTGGTACGATAGAATAAATACGGTGAAACCTGTCTATAGTGGCTACCCAAGGGAACAAAATATGTGGCCTTTATACACTCATGCTCATAATTATGGAATATTTTAGAAACAATTTAGAAGGTGCCATTAATATCTGCTCACCCCAGGTGAAACAATTATAATCTAAGAATTTCAGGAATGCTGAGCATTTTGTAGTGTCCTACTCGACACTAAAACCTGTGTTTATAAATGGCGGTATTGTTGTTTTTGTTGAGTCACGTGGTGGTTACGCGCGTTATTAGACTTGTAACAGACAATCTGATGTTAATTGAATGATAAGTGACATTAGATACAAATTTATCAGTTTTGTTTTTTTATTACTTTAATTTAATACTTTTTTCATGATTTTTCTGATTGAAAAAAATAAATATGTAATTGTTATTGCGCTCAAACGTATTTTAGTTTTTAATTTAGTCATCTAAGGAAGTCCAAAAATTGCTTCACATACTGCGTTTTTGTGAAATAAACAATATTCCATAATTATGAGCATGAGTGTATAGACAGATTCTCTAGCACTTAATTTGTCTCCAAGAGAATCACTTTAGTGGCCACTATAGACAGGTTGGCTGCTAAGACAGGCTGGCTACTATACAGAGGTGGCTACTATAAGACAGGTTTGACTGTGCTTGTATAATAAACTACAATTAATTCATCATTAATCCATCATATTATACCGAGAGAAAAATCATACGAAAGACCCATCATTTTACCGAAAGCATGCTTTATACAGTGTGTCTCCAAAAAATGGTCCAATCTGGAGAAAAATATTTAAGATATCTAATTTTCTCAACAGGTATGTGTATTTAGTATAATATTAAAGCAGAATAAATTTTCTCTCTGATAAACTTAATTTCATTCAATTTGCTTTTATAAATCAAAAGATATGATTACTTTTGTGCAGTCAGGCAAAATTACGTTTCTCCCACTTTTGTATATTGGTCATAATGACAACTGAATTGGTGGTATTGTTACTTACAGAACTCATACAAATTGAATTATAAAAATCAATAATAAAACCAATAACAAATGCCCTTTTTCCTTCAATATGTTTATTTCTGAATATCTGGTAAATAAAAAATCGAATACAAATAACCCTTACTCGGCATTGAACTGATATTGCACATGTTCATGTCTTCTGTTTAAAAGACTGCATCACACTGACATCATGTGATCTGCACATCTCACTCATTTAACCCTTTGCCAAATTTATGTATCTCCTTTGTACTTCAAATAATAGGAGATCAGAAATTTACATCCTGAAAACCCTATTCGTTCCGCTAAATTGAACGATTACTCAATACTTTTCACACTCTCATTGGGGTTTCTTTGTTAAACAATATGCAGAAACTGCATGCACATGTACGGCACATACAGTACCGGTATACTGGGACAAACGCAATTTCTCGTCATTGCATAAAATTCAATATATCTCAAGATTGGCACGAACAAATGAAATGAAATAAATTGCACTGGAAAGTATATTTTTTAGCTTTATGACAATACCCAGTTTGACTAGGTTGTATATGTTTTTCATATAATAAAAAAATAATTTCCGATTGGACCAGTTTTCTTTTGAGACGCACTATTAATTACCTCGGAAAAGTGATACAGACATACTTCCAGTACGCTCATTTGTATTTCAAAAGCAAATCAAAAGTAGAATTCTGGTAGGTACAGATGGTGTAAAGTGAATAAAATTGTGGATTGGGTTTACTGTGCTTGTTTTGTTTATGTGTAAATGTGTTCATGGATTTTTTTTTTTGGGGGGGGGGGAGGGGGGGGTAATATGTTTGCATTTAATATTTTGTGAATGTGTCGAGGCGTGCGTGTGAGTGTATGTGTGGGTGTGTGTGTGTGTGTGTGTATGTATGTGTGTGTGTTTATGTGTGTGTGTGTGTGTGTGTGTGTGTGTGTGTGTGTGTGTGTGTGTGTGTGTGTGTGTGTGTGTGTGTGTGTGTGTGTGTGTGTGTGTGTCTGTCTGTCTGTCTGTGCCTGCATTTATAAGTGTGGTGTATCATGGCCTCGAAATAATTCCTGCAAACATACAGACACATGAACAGACAAATAGACTTAAAGGTATTGGCTAACATTTACCACAGTTGAAAAAACATCTGAGCCGCATGATTCCCCATGCTACCAGTGTCTTTGATGAGGTCTAAAAATGAAGCCCTGAAAAAATTGTATTTCAAAATGATTATTTAGTGCTTTAAACAAAAGAAAATCGTAAGTTGACCAGATTCATTTGCCCATTTCCTCCATAGACTTACTGTGTGTACACCTAGGTTAATAAACTCGCCCGAGTTTTGTTTATTCATGTATAACTTGCCATTGGCAGTGTAACTTTCCAAACTTTTGTATTCTAGGGTGTTTATTTGTCCAGTTGAACACTAGTATGCAGCTCAGATATCAAAGTTTGACAGTTGTTTTAAATTGAAGCTCCACAATGTTAGCCTATCACTTTAACTTTGAACAGAATGCACAGTACACTGGCCAAGAACAAAATACTGTCAGCCAAAATTTTAATGAATAAAACTAGTGATATATGGAATAATACAGAACCCATGAAATATCTTTTCATGTTGCTATTTTGTGCATGGTTAATTATTGATATTATACCTTTAAATCATATACAGGACCAATATCTTTTTTTAATTTGTGAAATCATTTTTATATGAAACGTCATAAAGGTAACGATTGATGCCTATGGCCATGATCACTGGGATCTCGAGACTTGTAGCTTCTTATCACTTTGTCAATCTTATTACCTGGAAGCCGGTCAGAGAGACATTCGATGAAATACAGTATTTCTAACCTTTAAAATATTATTTGGTACCCATTCCTTGTCTATTCACGACATGTTACCATAGCAACAGACCACCATTCTTCACAACACTAACTCGTAAGAGTATAACACTGTAAAAAAGTTTGGCAGGTGTAACTGGGCAAATCAAAATTGGTCGAACTTTTCTTAATAATTGGGTTATTTCTACCCAATCATTTACTACATGCAATTGGCAAATGAAATTAGTTTGGTAAATGGTTCTGGGGAAATTACTGTTTGGTAATTTTGTCCGACAACTGGGTTAGTTTCTCCCAATCATTTACTACGTACATATACCGATAAAACCCTGTTAGACATTACAGGGCAGTTTAAGGGTGGCCTTTTTCTTGTTGCAGTCAGCTCATTTTCTCCCAATTATTTACCAAATATTTACTATGCGATGAATTTTTGACTGGGTAATATCTTTGTTGGGTAAAATTTGGGTGTATTATTATTTTCCCAACACTGAGAACATCATCCAAAATGTGTTTTTTACCCAATTGTTGGTCGGACACATAATTATTCTCATTTTGGGTACAATTTGGGCAATTTTTTGCCCATTATTTTTTTAGAGTGTTGTTCTCGAGCGGGATAGTCTCCTTGTTCACAAAACTGGGATAGAAAACACGATTCTTTATTTTTTTCTTAAAGCCGCAGGCTAACAATGACCACAGTTAAATTAAAAATGTGAGTTACGTAATCCTCCATGCTCCAAGTGTCATAAGGTCTAAAAATAATGTTTCAAAATGATTATTTAGTGCTTTTAAAAAAGTGAAAATCTATGAGTACTCAGGTTGACCGGATTTACTATGCCCATTTCCTCGCATAGACTTATTTTGTGTAGATCTTGGCTATTTTATACACCCCAGCAGTGAAAATTGTTCATTCATGCATATCTTGCCATTGGCAGCATAACTTTCCAAACTGTTGTATTCTAGGGTTTTTGTTTGTCTATTTAAGCACTACTTTGTAGCTCAGATATCACAGTTTGACAATTTTTTTGGTGATCCGCGTAAACGCGGATCACCATAGAGTTTGTCAGAATTTTCTTTTTTATTGGTGATCCGCGTA
>JZLH01S0074674.1:1892-15311 GCA_001188425.1 Eucidaris tribuloides | reverse complement strand
AGGGGTACTCACGTGGGTAGTGTTCCGTGTACATGTATATGTGAAGCAAGGGCGCAGAGGGGTTTGATAGGGACATTCAAGTTATTCTAATGCTTGATAGTGGTATTATCTAGTTAAAGAATGATTTTAGATATTCTAGTATTTGTTTATTTTGTAATTTACTACCAATTTTAAGGTTACTACTTCAGGATTTCACGATTTACCATTTTCTGCGTTACACTTCCCATTTCTGCGAATTTTCTCCGTTTTCCGTATCGCGGACCAACGGGTTGAAACTCCGTTTAATTATATACAAATACAGCGTATATTATTAGAGTGACCTTTGGATATTGTCTATTGTCTCTAACTTTGATTATTTAGATGCCCTTGATAGCTTCCATGGAAGCAGCACTCCTCAACAAAATGATTGACGCCACTCATGTTGACAAGGTGAATTTCAAGGAGGGCTCTCCCTTAACGCTTTCAGAGCCATACTCAGAATATCACACACAAAGTCTATGGCGTTTTGTTGTAATGCTACTGAGAGGGGTAATCCTGTCAAATCTGAATTCGTACAAATTACATAGATCTATCGGCGGGCCGATTTGTCTGGTTCGTAAAGGTCAGCAGATTTTGAGAAGTAAAAAATGCCCCAAGAACTACACGAGTTGAAACACATACCAATAGTATACAATGGTAGAGTGTCAATCCAGGCTGGAAGAATTTGTGTGAAATTTGTTTACTGAAGAGAAACTAGCATTACTATAGCATTGAATTAATCTTCGGCCCTGATAGAAACTGATTCCATTAAAAGCGACTCACAGAGAGGCATGACGCTGAAATTTTCACACTAATAATCCTTAAAGGTTAGTGACATGATTGGGAACACTTGAAAATGCCTCAAGAACCAAATGAGTTGAAATTTATACCAACTATACACCAGCTGGAGTGGATCTCCCAGCTGGAAGGATTTGTCTCTAATTTGTTTACTTAAGGAGAATCAAGCATGAACATAATAGTATTTTAATTCTATCGGGGCACGATAAAAATAGCACCCATAGAGAGCCACACAGTAGGTTTGCCTGCCACGAGGGATATCGACATTAATTATTTAAGAATGAGTCAACGTTTGACTACAAGATTTTCAATCCTTGTATAGTTTACTTGATTCTAGAGTAGTTTCAGCCCAAGTTGAGGACTACCCCCAATCGTGTCATTTACCTATAATCTGGGAGCATTGTGTCCTAAATTTAGGACTACATGTACTTCTAATCTTTCCATTCCCATTAATATTCATCTTGCGATGACTTTATGCCTTATCAAAGAGTTTTAAAAATTAATGAAATGTTCCCACGTTTTTTATTTTTTTTTAAATTATATTACAAGTTCACATAGATGTCCTATACCTTCAACTTTCAGGTGTTTTTTTTAGTGGAAAAACCAGACTTAGACAAAAATGCCCCAAGAACCAAATGAGTTGAGACATATAACAAAATTAATATACACTGGCTAGAATGTAAATCGAGACTTGAGTGATTCGTCTGGAATTTGTTTAGTTGAGGAGAAAATGCATTTATTTGTATTAAATAAATCTCCGGTCGTGATAGAAATTGATCCCATAGAAAGCGACTCAACAAATTTAATCATTCCAGCATTTTCTGATAATAATTGTACAACAAAGAGGAAAGTAACGTATGACTGTGACATTTTCACAGCAGAAATTTTAAACAGTATCCCTGATTCTGGAAGCAGTGTGTCCTAAATTGAGGACTTCTTACAATCTTGTGATTTCGCATTATTATTCATCTTGCAATGAATGTACGCTGTTATCAAAGAATTTTAAAGATTTATGTCATGTTACCAACTTTTATTTAAAAAAATAATAATATTAGAAGTTCACAGAGATATACTACCTTCATCTTCAAGTTGTGTTTTTTAGTGGAAAAACAAATACTATTCTTTAGACTTAATGCCTGGTGGCGAGTTAGCTTAAACGGACTCTTGACAGAAATGAGCTAAAATCAAGTGTACTTATTCACTATCAATTTTTATGAGTAGTGGTTGTGGGAATTCTAATAATCAGCCGTTTAAGAGAGACCTATAAATCCCTGTCACCGTTGGACATCCCAAATGCCCATAAAGTTAACATTGGTAACAGAAGGCAAGGGCGAGAGTGTGTGTGTGTGTGTGTGTGTGTGTGATGTGTGTGTGTGTGTGTGTGTGTGTGTGTGTGTGGTGTGTGGTGTGTGTGTGTGTGTGTGTGTGTGTGTGTGTGTGTGTGATGTGTGTGTGTGTGTGTGTGTGTGTGTGTGTGCGTGTGTGGTGTGTGTGGGCGGTGTGGCGTGTGTGTGTATGTGTGTGTCATGTGGTTGGTGTGTGTGTGGTGTGTGTGTGTGTGTGTGTGGTGTGTGTGATGTGTGTGTGTGTGTGTGTGTGTGTGTGTGTGTGTGTGTGTGTGGTGATTGTGTTGTGTGGTGTGTGTGTGTGTTGTGTCTGTAATGTGTCTGTGTCTGTATGTGTGTCTGTGTGTCGGTCAGTTCTGCCTGTGTGTGTCTGTGGTGTTGGTGTTTTGTATTGTCTTAGTGTGTTTTAGTTATGTTCCCTTATTCTTTGTATTTAATTTATTTATGTATTAAAACATTCGTTCAATTTTGCATAATATATTTATTCACATAAAATCAAAGCACTTAATTTTGGTAACGAAATTTAATTCTTAATCCAACGGCATAAATCTGAAAATTAGTGCTGCAAGAACCGTTTACTATTTTTCGGGGCGGGGGGAATCGAAAACGTACAACAAAGGACTTATGTGTATCCAGCTGACTTTCAGAATACCCCCCCCCCCGGTGGAGGGAGAGGGGTAACGAGGCTTACATGACTAAACTCATTCCACTCCCACCAACTATGTGATTAATACACCATCATGCTAGAGGAAAAACACAGAGACATGGTTATACTTTGAAGTTTTCAAACTACAGCCACATTAATACAACAGCGTGGTGCAATTATGCAGAACTTATGACTGGCTATTAACCCATAGGTTCCTGTGAACATTTGACCTCTGTGGCAAAACTGATCTGAGTTGGTTATATATTCTAAAAGACAACGGCCGGGGCCCTATATTTTCACATTTTGGTGACCCAAGTTGATGTTGACATCGGTGTTATCCATTTGTTGGAGGGATACTTCGGTCGGACTTTCATCTTCTGATTCAAATCTCTAAAACATAGAACAAACACAAATATATTTATTCATAAATATATTAAATGTAGGCCTATTTATTTCTAAATATATTTTTCATTTCCAGTTCTTCTTAATAATAGTCACCTTGAACTGGATCATTCTGCGACTCATTAATATAAACAATGCTATATGGAATCAACACATAACGAATATCATATGTTTTTTTTTCTTTACATTGTATAATTGGTATACATTTCATTTCAGTTTACATTTCATACATTCCCAGCCTAAACCTAATGTAAATATTTTAAAATACATTTTAAGGGCCAAGCACTCCCCCCCCCCCACCCCCATTGTCCCGTCCTCGGCCCTTCACCCGCACTTGCATTATAATGAGGAAGTAAAGAGATCATATAATTTTCCAAGGTTGTCACGCCTTCAAAACTTTGCTTTTTGTGTCAACCCCTGTAACCTCCTGAAAACTTCCGTAATATAAAATACAATCTCATATATATATATATATATATATATTGCTCATTATTTATGATTATTTGTATTATACTACAATAATTTGCATTACGAAATCAAAATTTGCCCATATAGTTCCATGTTATTTTGTACAATGTATTTTCTTTGTAAAAATTAATTCATGAAAAAGTTGCAAAACTAATAAATGAAATGAAATAAAATGAAACGAAACGAAACGATGTGAAATGAAATGAAATGAAATGAAACGAAATGAAATGAAATGAAACAAACAAAACGAAATGGAATTAAACGATTTGATATATGAAATGAAACGAAACGAAAATTATGAAATAAACCGCAAAATCGAAACACGTGATCATACTATCGTCAACTCAAAAATAAACTGTGAATGATTGGTCCATTACTAAAGAAGTTACAGAGAATGTACTATGCCGCCACCCCCCCCCCCCTCCCGCAAAGGGAGTAGGGGCTGGAAAGATATACCTCATGTTTATTTCCAATCTAAGGTTATAGGATTTACGCATTAGCAATTAACATTAATAAACATAAATAATAACCTATTGTGTTGGCTCAGTTGGGAAAGCGTCCGCCCCACAACCGGGAGGTCGGGGGTTCGAGCCCGTTCAAACCCGGCCGCGTCAGACCAAAAGACGTTAAAAGATGGGAGTTGCTGCTACCCTGTTTGGCGTTCAACGATTTAAGGGATAGAGCAACGTCGATCTTGCGCTGCTCAGTGGCTGCCGGGCCCACGATCAATTGGGCAAAATGAATTTTCGGAGGATTTCTATATTATTGATTTCTGTTTCGAATAAAATGTGGATGATGATGACGATGATGATGACGATGATGATGATTATTATTATTATTATTATTATTATCATTAAAATTAAATACTCTGATTACTGTCTTACGTTATAGCGATTGTTGTTATCCTCAATCTGCTGGATACCACTTCCAAACCATCGTTTGCATCTTTCAGGCAGACAGCACAATAGAGCATCCGATAAGTTGTAGGACAGGCGAGGGTTGACCTTCGTAGGGTTGATGAACCCTAATGTAAAACATAATTGACACAAAAAAGTTGTTAGATAAAACTTGTCATTGCCTGGGAGCGGACTTTAATATTTACCGAAGTAAAACGTCGGTGTTTCAACGCGCGGCTGATGTAAAAAAAGAATACTATACCCCAGGGGGGGGGGGTCGCTCTCCACACGGCCTGTCTCCCACCCGTGTCCAACAACCTCAGAAATGCACCCTAAACGGCGTAACCTGTACTGAACCAAATTTGCAACCCTAAATGGCGTAACACATCAGAAAAGCTACCCTAAGTGGCGTGACTCCCAGGAAATCCACTTATTCTGATACCCTAAGTGGCTTGAACAGGGAATCCACTAATTTGATACCCTAAGTAGCGTAAACAGTGAAATCAACTAATTTGATACCCCACCCAAGTGTCCTTCTCATCTATAACATTATTGTACATTGCGCAACCCGAAGAGGTTCAATTAACAATTCATAAATAATTCTCCTAATTATCAAATGTTCATGCTGTAGATGTTATTACATCCACAAAAAAATTTGCACCCCTAAATGGCGTAATCTACATAACCAAATTAGTATCCCTAAATGGCGTGACATGTTAGAAAAGGCTACCTTAAGTGGCGATTGCCAGCGAACGGTGCTTAAAAAGCTACCCTTTTTCCCAAAGACGTCAACGACCCCCGAGTGCTGGAAAAGGGACCCTTTACGACGCTTTTTCTGGACGCGGGTGCGTAGCAGGCCGTGCGGAGAGCGGACCCCCCTCCCCCCCCCCCCCGGGCCACTATACAGTGTGTATCAAAAAAAAAGTAGACACATAGAAAAAAATTAGTTAATAGAACTTTCATGAGTTTGAGATTATTTTTTTTAAAGAATATTTTACCTTGGACCTAAGCTATCTGATGACACTGTTGGTATTGAAAGTATTTCACGTATGTGTGAGCACAGCCCACTTTTGTCCAATCTGCCAAAAATGCATTTGCGCACAGAACTGTGTTCTAATAGTCAATGTTTAATGCCTTACAGACCAATACAGAAGATTTCAACTGATGTGCACAAGTATTAAATTCTCGGCATGCTCAGAGAAGAGCTAATATCATTTCTGTGACATTCAAGAAAGACAAAAATGAAGCAATGATTCAGATACACCCCACTAAAAAAAAGAAAATGGTATGTTTGCAAGATGAACTGTGAATTTACCAAAAAATACATTTTCTTCTTTTTTAGGAGGGTGTATCCAAATCATTTCTTCATTTTGTCTTTCTCGTCGCAGAAAATGATATTTTAGCTCTTTTCTAAGCATGCTGAGAATTCAATACTTGTGCAGATCAGTTGAGAGCTTCTGCAGTACCAGTCTGTGAGGCATTAAACATGGATTATGAGAACACAATTCTGTGCGCAAATGCATTTTTGGCCGATTGGACAAAAGTGGGTTGTGCCCACTCATGCGTGAAATACTTTCAATACCAACAGTGTCATCAGATAGCTTAGATCCAAGGTAAAATATTCATATAAAAATAATCTCATGATCGTGACATTTTTGTGTAATAAGTTTTTTTTCGATGCGTCTACTTTTTTTGATTCGCACTGTATGTAACATTGTGGAAGACCCGTTTAAAAGATGTCAAACTTTGCTATTTGACATATCTGACAGTGTTGGAATGGACAAAGAATCACCCTAGAACACAAAACCTCAGGCGGTTATGCTGTCACTCGTGAACTATGTACAGATAAAAATTGGCACATGAATTATTGTCAGCTGACATAATTTCTGCAAGACAGCAGTCTGGGGGTGGGGACTGGTGGGGACTGGTGGGGACTAAATGATTTTCACTTTATAAACGCACTTAATGATCATTTTGAGCTGCAATTTTTTTCAGGATTTCATTTTTAGTCCTCATGAGAGACACTGATAGCATGGGGAAATTGTGTACCTCAGATTTTTTTTTAACCGGAAGCATTGTTGTACTATGCCTATAAGCATGGAGCTACATGCTATAAGTAATGTGCTAACCGTTAATGCAACAGTGCTAGAATAACAATAGATAGATAACATTCAATTAATTCAATTCAATTCAATTTTAACTTTATTGTGTGACTAAAAACATTGACGTGCATATAAAGGAAATAATAATCGAAAGCTTATACAATTATAAAGGAAAGGTCACACACATAATTATAACGAAAGTAAACCAATAATGTGGAGCTAGGAAGTCAACAGAAAGTCGCAAGGGCTAACGTATCCATTGACTCCCATTTTATGTGAATTTCAACGTAGCGCGACCGTTGTCCTTGTTATTGTTTCGATAAGTTTACACTCTTATTTCTTCGGAATTAAATCTGACTCAGAATGACGTCAGCTGGGCGTCTACTCTATATTTCGAGTTGAAGTGACTCGGATTTCCGAGTTACTTTGACTCGAACTGATTCGATTCTCAGTTGACGTGACACCATTCCGAACTAGGTCAATTTGGAAATCCGAGTCACTTTAACTCGCAATAGAGTAGACTGACACCCAGTTGAGACCACTCCGAGTGAAATTTCACTGTATAACAGATTATGAAAGCGTATTTGTTGTTTTAATTTGTTCCTTGATAACTTACCAGTTATGGCACTCACAACAAACCCCACTATAATCGTGACGACAAGACCCACAAATCCATAATACAGATACGAAATGGAGTAAAACTTGGCAATGGCAGGCCTGAAAATCAAATAAATGACGTGAATAGTTATTATAATGTTATTTCTAGAGAATTTCGCCTTTTTGTGTTTATTTCAGTCGTAATATGTACCATATGGCAATTCCAGCGTTACTGACATAACCTTTCAGAGAATCGCAACTCGAAAGTATTAAGAATAACACAGCGAACTTTAAACTCATAAATGAATCCACTAACAATTCCCTAAAATGATATTACAGTGAAAGTTTCCGGATCCATTTCATCACTGTGTGTAAAGTTACCGACAGAAATGGTACCGTACGACATACATTTTTGACACTAGGCTTTTTGCATTCCTGTAATTCATTGAAAAAGTCGTCGAGTTTAAGCAACACAGTTTAAACCAATTACTAATAATTGAAACGGTAAGGAGATGTTGAAAATAAGAATAAAGTGTAAATAAGTGAAACAGATCATCAGTTCCCCTACACCAATAATTGTGCGTTACGGACATTATACATTAGCGTTACGACATCACAGATTTGTCCATTCATAAACGTTAGGTTCACATATTTGTCTTAATATTTTGTCCATTTGATAGTAACCCATAAGCCATTTCAAAAATGTTGACCTATACGGCATTTCATGATATTCTTGTTATTTTGAAGTTGCCAAGAGAGTTACATGTGTAACCCCGAATATTTTATTAGTTTTGTTGACTTTTTTTCATATAGACATCACAAGCTACATTGATCTGCAAAGGTATCGGTGACTGTAAAAATAACATTTAAAATCACCTTTTGACTTTAAATAATGATCAAATCGTATCATAAAAAACGTTAATTAAAAGAACGTTACGGACATTACAACTTTTCCATCATATAAACTAGACATTCCATAATCCATTACGACAATCCATTATCAGGGCTCGACACTAGCACTTCTCCGCTCTGCCGGGCAACTTAAATTCATTCGGGCAAGTAAAAACGTCAAAATGTCAAATCACTTGCCCCATTGGGCAAGTAAAATCTGATCAATAATTGATAAATCAATGCCAATATACCACTCCCAAATAACATATATTCCTAAAACTTTATGTTCATTATTGTACCCATCATTATTGTTAATGACTCTTAAATTCATAATCGTGCCTTTGTGCAACTCCTAAATAAAATAAAATGCTAATCCAATGCGCTAAAGCTATTGTTAAAATTTCAATAGGGAATTACTTGTTAATTGTGGGAATTACATTATTTGGAAAAAATTTTATTGGCAATAAAACAAATGTAAATAATTTCACTTCCAAAGCAAAGAGGATAAAATGTTGGGACCCGCCAATTAACCTTTATTCTATAAAACCCCGCCTGCATAAGTTCAACAAATTCAATCTTCCCTTTACACAATAAAGATCTTTCCTGTTTTCAGAACTACATGAGTCAATTTCAGAAAACAGTCGTTTAAAAACAAGATCCTTCCATATCATCTTGAAAACAAATGTTCCTTGTCCATTGAGAAGTACAAATAATCTCCTTTTCTTTGCGTGCGTTACACAAAGACAATCAGACCTTCTTCAAAAATCATACTGCATTCCATCAAAGATCTCTACGGACAAAGACCTGCAATGCTGCAAAACTACAAAAAAAGAACCTTCATTGGCACTAAAAGCAGATTGTTTTCCCTCTTCATTCTCCTTTATTCTCCAGCATCACTGAAAAAATAGTAACACTTTCTAGCTGATAACATGCCTGGTTCGCCATGCAATCGATCAGGGAGGCCAAATGGAGTACACAATCCATTGACACGTAGAATAGTCAAATCCAAAGTGAAAATATCATGGTGACTGAAGTAAATGTGCTATCATAACTGTAATATAATACAAGGTATCACTAGAAGATATCACACATACAGTGTTGAATCCAAAGTATTGACTGAAATGCACACACTGCTGAAACAAAAATATAATGTTCCCCGTAACGCGTTGTTGTGTCATGTCCGTAACGCTTTTTTTGGGGAGAACCAATCAAATTCTCGAAAAAAATTCTGGATATCTGTGTGTATCACATTTTACTTGCATTGGAATTTAGAACAAATTGGAACCAAAACATAGTGTACTGTAAAAACCTTTTATATCGAAAACGTTACACTGGACATTACACTTCAACGAGAGGAAATCGGAAAAATGGAAATAGCCATTTTTCAGAAAAGATTTATTCTCTTTCGGTGTCCAGCGGATTATGTTAAATGAGTCTCACTTTATTTTGGCATAGAAATAATTTCCGAAAAGTCATGTACGTGCAAATTTTGCACATTAAAAGAAAAACTGCAAAACACACTGAATCTTACTGCAAGTCTTTACATATAACACTATTCAAATAGCTCAAAAAATATCTTTATCCGAACTTGAAGCGCAATTTTTTTTCACATTCATGTTTTTATGTACCCTTCTGAATACTTCGCAGGTAAACAAAGTTCTTTCATTTTCTAATTTTTCACCTCTTGGGTAACATTTTTCCGTTGAATTGCCTCAATACTTTATTTACTTCACATTATGGGCTCTATCTTTGTTTTGTTTTTCTATTTGAACGGTATCCCTTTTCAGCACGAAAAGTGCAATATACAACCCGTAACACTATGCATCGTGTAATTATGAAATGGTTCTAAAGTTATAAATCACATAAATAAATATTTGCTAACTTCTTTAACACAATATGCTTGTACTGAGACTATTTTTCCCTATCAAGCATCAATTATAATCATATCATCAGTCTTCAAAAATCAATGGATATAAGTTCATTTTTTTCAACTATGAAGCGAAAACAAAAAACATACGTTTTCAAGACTTAATGCCTAAGTATTACTGTGATTGCTGTTTGTATTATAATTTCCCACTCTTTACTTCACAACTTTATATACCACTACTTCATACCAAAGTATATTCATGACTTATAATTATTGCTATCCCCATCGATGTATCAGAACTTCGTAGTTATTTATTTAATAGATTAAAGAATATTAAACACTAATTTCTTCTTAATCCTTATATATTTTTACCACACCATACATTTAGAGAAATAATACGTTCTTTTATACAAATCTTAATACGTATAGAGAATAACTATTCAGCACCGTTACCTAGAGCATCCGTGTCCATGTTTGAGGAAAACAATTCCTAGTAGAGAAACCCTAACGGTATATAAGTGATCCAGTCTGTATCTGTACTATCCCAGTCGTACATTCCGAGTTTGTATTATTCCCCATACAACCGTGAACCGGATAAAGAATTCGGGTTCTCGGGGGGGGGGTAGTTTAATGCTCCGATTTCAACCAACCGTATATGAACCAACCAAATAAGTCCACAAAACTCCCTGTGGATTGATTTTAAAAACAATTCGTCATTCAGCTAATACAACTATGTTGACAAAATATTTTTTTTCTCATGAACGACTTAGGAACTCTCAGGGAAATTATCCTTGGTACTAGAACTATTTTATCCTAAAGTACAGTAAGTAATCGCGAGATTTTTCACCCAGCAAGGCAGTAATTCTGTCCCTATGCCTCTTGAAAGAGTAATAATAGGCCCTTATAGGCTTTAATTATAATCCTATAACATACCCCCTATTTTAAGTTTGTGCATCCCCTTTCAATAACACCATTATACACTAATACTAGAGTGCTACTGTAAATTGTTTCTCTATTATACAGTAATTACAACCAAGGCAAGTGCCTGTAAAATCTTTAAGGTGGGTATCAATAAAAGAAACCCCTGAACTTCATGAATTATCACGCGAAAATCTTTGATTTCTTGATTTGGAAATACTCGGAGGGACGCCTTCTCTGCAACCACACCCTCCTGAACAGTAATCTGCGGGGGGGGGAAGACGGGAAACACTCTCCCAAAAATTGCAAGTCAGGAACAATACAAATTTCCACCCCCCCCCCCCCACGATTATTGGCTTTTACAAATCCTGTTACCATTTATTTGTTTTAAAGTGACCTTGCTTTATCGTTTGCTTGATGTTGCTTAGCATTTTTTTTGTTTTTTTCTTTTTGGGGGGCACGCCAACAAATATTCTTACGCCACCCTACCCCCATCCCCTACTATCGGATGTGTTTTGTGCCTGTTGTGCTAGTTTTTAAAAACATTTTATGGCCAGCATAAACTGATTGGTGTTCCCGCTAATGTGCAAGAGCGATTTCTGCCTATGCACATTCCCCTCCGCCCCGCCGTTGCGCACCCATCCAAATCCAAATCCCATTTTTTTTCTGTCAGTCGCCAACCGCGAAAATGTTGTTGGGGGGGGGGTTCGGTTAGGGGTTAAATTTTTAATTCCAAATTGTAGGCTCCATCAATTTTCCTCATTCAGATCCCAGTCCATCAGCAGGATGGGGCTGCCTGGAAACATTTAAGTTATATGAACATGAATTCGGGAAAAATGGAGTGTTTTCTGTTAAAATAATGTTTCTATCTAAAAAAGGGTACAAAAGGGGTGTTTTGGGCCAACCAAACCAGAACCCCTTCCAGCGTTCGCTATGTCTCCAGGCAGTAATCAGGGTGCCCTACACAGAACAGGGAGTATGACGGAAAAAAATCATTCCAAACCGCAGATCCAATTTTTTTTGGGCCAGCCCCAGGCCCGCACGAAAAGTCCGTTTCAAGCTTGGGGTGGGGTGCGGATGGGGGGGGGTAAGGGTGTAAAATTGCAATTCCATATTCCGGTCCACAATTTTCGTCCGTCAACCCACCGCTCAGCAAGAGGGGGGAGAAAAAATCCTAAATTAATATTGTTTCTTAGCGTTAAATGGAGTGTTTTCATATAAAAAGTTATTTAACGTAAAAGGCAGTAAAGCAAAAGGGGAGGGGTTAGACAACAAACAGACCCCCGCCCCCATGGCGTTGCGTAATGCTCCATCCGTTAAGGGGTGGGCTCATACAGACAGGTGAAAAGGTCGGGTCCAAAAGGATGCCCTCATTCCCAAATATTTCCAAAAAATCAAGAATCAGGGGTTGCAGTTAATATGAATTAGGGATGTTTTTTTTTATTTATTACCGCCACCGACCAAATATATACCCGAACACTGCACCCTTCGTTGAAAACACTGTACATCTACAGAAAACAATTGAACAGTAACACTCTAATTTATATGTAGTTAAATCTTGTTATTGAAAAGGTAACTAAAACTTCAAAATTAGGTAATATCTATAGGCAAAACACATAAGCCCTAAGCCTATTATACGCTTAATACAGAGCTATCCGTGCAATTTCGTGAAAATTTACTGCCGGAAAAATATCCTCTCATCTACGAACTTAGGAAAAATAGCCTAAGCAACAACGAATTTCCCTGAGAAGTCAAGTCGTTCAGAAAAAAAAAGATTCGTCCACCCTAAATTGTAGATGCTACAATGTTTTTGTTTTTATTTCCAATAAAAGACAAAATTTCAAGTAAATCAGAGAACATTCAAAAACTAAATCGTGCGATTACCCAAAACTCATGTTAATGGATATTAATAAACGCGTTTCCTCCAAAATATCAGTTTTTATGTCCTTGAGTTGAAACTTCCTACACATGTATTATAGCAAAGTTGTATTGTTTGGTAAAGATCTGAATCTAAATATCTTTTAAACTCGCTACATATTTGCGTAGTATAACAAAAATATAAACTTAAAAAATCATAAATTCAATCGACAAAATAATATCTACATTTACAAGGAATTAATTAATATCCATATTTACAATCTTCATTCGCTCCACAAATCCTGTTCGAGGATTATGATAAAACTGTTCCAAAAAGTGTAAGAATATCCTGGTGTATACTTTATAATTATCAATGCGAATCGGTTTCAACCTTCCCCACTTCCTATGTATTTTTATTCTTGCTAATAATTATCAGCTTGGTCAAACTTAGTCAACTTATTTAGAAAATAATCATAGAAAAGTATAAAGATGAAGGATAGGACATTGAAGAAGATTAGCCTTAGCCTAAACCGTGCCGCTATAGGGGGAGGTGTTCGGTAACCCAGACATTAAAGCGTACACAAGTGGAGCAACTCAGTAGGGCCTACCTAGC
>JZLH01S0074658.1:10837-21526 GCA_001188425.1 Eucidaris tribuloides | reverse complement strand
ACGAAGCTCAAAAGTTCTTAAAACCAGGTCGAGACACACCTACTGTGTATGTGGTCCTAAGCAGAGCTATATGGACCACATACGCCCTCTACTGGAAAACAGGAACAAAGTTTGCACTGAGTGACTTGAATGCAAGAGCAACTAAATAAAATTGCTCTTGCAAAATTTAAATGCTGGACCCACATGTTTAGAAAAATTAAAACAGAATTCTGAAATGTTGAGTCCTTAATTTTCATAACATATAATGTTTAACAGATCATAGACTATCCATATCAAAGCAATATTTCAGTAGAATTTGGTAAAAGACTGAATTTCAGAGCAATTTTCTGTGCCATACCTGCATAAGAAAGGTCATCCATTACTTTGCACACAAAAGTATGGAGCTATCCCCATGTGTGGGTCGAGAGTACACACCCTTGCCACGGCCTCTTCTTAATTTGCCACTCTTCGAACCACACCCAGCTCCTCTAATCTGGACACGAGTTTGGTGCACACTCTTTCGTATTTTACGTAAAATATGCATTAATTTTCTAGTAATGAGTTTCATTTTTGTATGTTTTTGTCTTTAACAGATAATCGAGAAAGCGCCGTCATAGAGCAAGTGAGGGTTGAGGGCAAGAGGGCGAGTTGTCAGCCTCGCGACATGGTGGTCGACTCGTACGAGGAGCTCGGCATCCCCAGGGGTTACGGCCGGTTTATCTTTCCGGAGTGCATCGTGGTGAGGCGGTGTAAACAGGGCGGTTGCTGTCGCGACGACCAGGAGTGCGTCTCGTTGAGTAGCACCAACGTCACCATGGGTGTAAGTATGAATTGATTATTGATCACCGTGTGAACATGACATTAAAGGGTAGTGACATGATTGGGAGAAGTGAAAATGCTTCAAGAACAGAATAATATGAAATATACCAATATATACACCGGTTATAGTGTAGTGGATTTGTCTTGAATTTGTTTTCTTGTGGAGAAACAAGCATTACTTTACCAGTATTAAATGAGTCTCCGCCCCCGATATAAATTGACTCCATAGTAAGTCACGTAACTAATCTCACTATCACAGCATATTCTGATAATAACACAAAAAAGAGGACATTTATGACTATGAAATTTTCGCAGGAGGAACTTAAAACATCACACTTGATTCTGGCCTTTCTGAGAGCATCGTGTCGTGAGGATCATCATGAGAAGTTCTTCCAAACTTGCCATTCCCTTTAACAGTGGCTTAGGCGTTTGGGGAATGGAGGTCCTGCATTTTCCATCTTCATTCGCAAAACAACTGAAAGATAAATAACACGAAGTGAATTGATCTGATTTTTTTTTTAATTGGAGGGCTTTGAATGGCTAAAATTCAAAAACTCCTGGGAGCTCCGCCTCCCTGGCCCCGCCTGAACACAGCTATGCACCCAATGATTGATTGATCAGGAGAATAACTTGTATTTTCTCGTTTAGTTCAAATCAACCGTACCTGAATTAAGTTGAATGAAAATATTTATACCAATCCCTCTATCTCCAACTTTTCCCTCTCACAGTTTTTCGAGGACGAGCAACTGGTGACGCGGGGCATCGTGCACGACACGGAGTGCCAGTGCCAGGACAAGCCGTCGTTCTGCCCGCCGCCCGGCGTCGACTGTCCCAACAACAAGGTGTGGAGCTACAGCGAGTGCCGCTGCAAATGTCGGAACCGGTGTCCCAAGCCCTTCATGCAGAACGAAGACAACTGTAGCTGCGACTGCCTGACGATGGACCGAGGCTGCAAGAACATCGCTCGAGGAAGGCGGAACTTCAGACTGGAAGAAAAAGAATGCGAGTAAGTGCTGTTATCCAGTCGTCGATACTGTTTCCAGGGCCCTGTTTCATAAAAGTTGATATGTCAACTTGTTAACTACCATGACAACCGTGCTTCATAGCCAATCAGCCAATTAGAGCCTTGGATTTTTTTTTTACAAACATTGCAGTGGAATGGCAAGTTGATATGATGTCAACAGGGCCCAGATCTTTCAAAATGGTCTCAAGATCATTATCTTTGTACATATTGCGTACAAAAGGTATAGGCAAGGTTCACCCTGACATCGAGTTGGTTTTAATAAAAGCAGAACAATGAGAGAAACATATTAACGAAAGTTTGGCGAAAATTCACCAAAGAATAACAGAGTTATGAGGTTTCAAAGTTTTAAATTTGTGACGTCACATGCGAGCAGCTCCCAATATGTCATGTAATATAAATTCCACAAATTGCTATTTTTTAATGGTTCATGATAACTGAATGTTGTTTTTCCATACAAGCATGTATGAAATAATGTTTCTGATAATAAACACAACAAAAAAAGTAACTACCCCCCTTTTCAACATATCATAACTTTTTAACAAAACAAGTTTGTGCAAAATAATATGGCAACAGTGTTTCTACACTCATTGACTAACTTCTGTGTAAAAATGTGATTGATCCATTAAGCCATACATGAGTGAGCATGGATTAAAGGTGAAAATGCCACTTTTCAAAAGTCACAGGAGTCATCTCTCATGCCAAAATAATGGTAAATAATGACATTTGTTGCTTTGTTTATAAAGTGTGTTCACTGAACCATGATATGGTTACAACCTCTTATGTTCGTACAACATGTAAATATACATTTTCCTGAAAAATATCGCATTTCAATTTTTTCAATAAACTTCATGGATTTTACCATTTCAAAATTGAGAAAGGGTGGAAATTTTTAAATTGAGCTCACCGAAGCGTAAAATATGCCAAAAGTGCCAAAGGGGGTATAAAAGGATCAAACGATAGATGATTAACATAAATAGCGATTAATCATTCACCAGAAACAGAATTTGTCAAAATCCTGCATCAAAAATCCCCCAAAATGACCCTTGTGACTTTTGAAAAGTGACCTTTTTACCTTTAATATGTGCTCACTCATGCATGACTTGACGGATCAACCACATTTTCACACATAATTTAGTCAATTAGTGCAAAAACACCCTTGCCAAATTACTTTGCTCACAACCGTGCTTTTATAAAGTTATAGTATTTTGAAAAAGGGGGTAGTAACTTTTTTTGTTGTGTTTATATTGAGCGCACAGGTAAAATCATTTTCAAATTTCGGAGAAAACGGCACCTTTATGGAATTTATATCACATGACATATGGGGAGCTGCTCGCATGTGAAGTCATAAATTCAAAACTTTGAAACCTCATAACTCTGTTATTCTTTGGTGGATTTTCGCCAAACTTTCATTGATGTGTTTCTCGTATTGTTCTGCTTTTATTAAAACCAACTTGATGTCAGGGTGAACCTTGCCTTTAACCAACCGTTGGTAGGTTCACTCTTAACCAACCCGAACATTTTAACCAACCTTTCTGAGAGTGATGCCAGTTTTGCGGGACTTGGTCTTGGTCTTGACCTTGATGTAACACGAGACTTAATGCGGAAGGAAAAGGACAGCTACTTGTATGTGAGGTCTTGGTCATAAAACAGATAGATAGATAGATAGATAGATAGATAGATAGATAGATAGATAGATAGATAGATAGATAGATAGATAGGTCAGTATGTAGATAGATGGATACATATGTTGATTAGCCTATTTACCATTGGTTTGATGCTTAACAATCAAAAATAAAATTTAAAAGCAAAATATTTTAGCCATAACGTACGTCAATACCAAACTCGCCCAGTTTACAGTTCTTCTCTGTAAACCAACCTGTTTACAAAATCTTGATTATTAATGATACTGAATTGGATTTTTGTCTGGAATAAATGAATTTTTTTTCGTTTTAATCTTCTACCATAATCAATCCGTCGTTTTTTAATTTACAAATCCTAGGTAACTAGAATATCCTAATATTGCATAATCTGTGAAGTTTTAAGCTTATAAATTATGTTTATTTTGTTCTAATTGTTGTTTTTCGTTTCATCTTTGATGTTTACAGGTGCGTCAAGCGGGGCCTCTGTGGAAGACCCTCATGTAATAATGGAAAATTCTCGGTGAACGACTGCAGATGTCTTAATTCATCGAGCTAAGGAGTGGAAAGAAAGAAAAAAAAAATCTATCCCAGTCGCTAAATATTCTAAGACGTAAGCTGTAATGATTTCCGATGCACATGAGACTCTGATGATACGGCAATAAAAACGCCATGGCTGAATCCTGGATACGAACAATAACTGCCAGACACGAGCTCGTAACACTTGAAAGACATTTATGATTTGTAACTATTTATATTCCCATTACGGATCGTGTTGAGATACGCTGGTCGACAAACTGCGTGGACAATGAACGTAAAGGGCGTTATTCTTTCGCGCTGCACTTACACAACTGTCGACGTGCGATATAACTGTGGATTTTTGCTGATTTCAAAAAACCTCATTTTGTTGGATTCGCTTATCAAACCACAACTAAATTATCACATATCTGACGAAATTCATCACGAGTAGTCCCAAGAAGTATATATGTTTTATATATAATTATGTTTACTTGAATAACAAATCGTGTTTGAAAAATGAGAAATAATACATGGTGCATGTATTATTTTC
This sequence comes from Eucidaris tribuloides, assembly GCA_001188425.1. Classification (NCBI taxonomy): domain Eukaryota; kingdom Metazoa; phylum Echinodermata; class Echinoidea; order Cidaroida; family Cidaridae; genus Eucidaris; species Eucidaris tribuloides. The sequence continues at coordinate 16,998 of JZLH01S0074658.1, read as the reverse complement.
ATGTATTGAAACGAAACTGATGTACATATTTATGTAAATGTATCTAATATTAATAGATATACTATTTAATCATTTGTTTTGCAAACTTTTAATGCCCTAATTGAGTATATAATTATTATTTCAACACATAGAATTACGCAAAAAAACAGTATTTTGGAGAGTATCTGATATCAACGCGTAGACGTTATGTAGCGGAGCAGTGATTGTATTCAACGGATTAGATATTGGTTTATTTTGATATAGTTTGATATAACATTGTTATTCATAATTATGTTAGATTATTGTCTAGCTATTTTTTTTAATCTAGACGATCAAAGGGGAAGTATGATACCCTCATATGTATTCACTTTACCTTAATTTCCCCATTGTAAGTATGATTTGCCAGGAATGTTTTTAATAAATACTGCCGAAAACTTCCTGTCAATCATTGGGAAGATAGAATAAGCCCCGCCCATATACAGTTATAAATAATAACTACAGTTATAGCTACAGCCATATCTATAGTTATAAATGATAAATAATAACCAAATTAGTACAAAAATATGGGAAAATACGTGTAGTGCTGTTTTACGTTGCGACACAAAAGTACAATAAGTCTATTTTCAACCATGATATGTGTTCGTGGTTGTCTTTATCAGTTGGATTGATTATCTCCTTTAAGCAGAAGACAAATTTAGGCAAAACAACAGCGACCCACCCTAACCCACGAATTCTAGTTTACGATAATTAACGTAAGAGTTGTATAATAAATAAGGGTGCTAAATGTACATACACACAATCATGTAGTATGCGAGTTCTAGTATATATTACGGGAATATTTATGATAAAGTATCGTCAACTATATCATTTTAATGTTGTAATGTATGAATCAATTTTTATTGTAATATTTCATCGGCATGTAATGCTGCTGATTCACGAAGATAATGTGTGATTATTGTAATAATATCCATGTTAATATCAAATGTTTCTTTATTTATGCTGGCGGTGTATTGAGTCCGCGGACTTTATACAACGCGTCACACGAACATGGAAAAATCAAATTTTGAATCTGTATCGTCAGCTGATGGATAGCGTTATCGTTTATAGTTGGATCGTAATCGTTAGTGTGATTTCTTGGTACTTATAACATTATTCATTGTGATAAAATCACTACATAGTTTCGGAATCTTATTCATCAGAATTCTGTCAGTTATTCCTTAAAAATAGATTTAAATTAACAATGTAAACTTACCCCCTCATTCTTTCTATGTTTTTCTCTGTATCTCTATTTTTCTACTATTTCGCCTCTTTGTGGTGTGATTATCAGTATCTAATTTTATGTTTTCATATATTGTATCTTACAGACCCATATAATATATAGTATATTATTTGAATATGATTTGGGCCATCCACGCGCAAAATGTTACTACTAAGTGGTGTGTATATATTTTTGTCCCCACAAAAGTTTCAAAAACACTTACAGAAAAAAAAATGTGTACTTGTGGATATAAGAATAGAAGAACGGACTTTAAGTTATATTGCTTTCAGCGGGCATATATACCTTTAAGGAACTATGAACAAGCATTTCGATAATATACTATTTCACTAAAAAAGTAGTATTCATGTTTTTTCGCATAGTTTTTACCTCAACAACAGTAAACAAATGTCTGTAAATTGGAAAGCAGTGTTAAAAAACACAACTACTTCTATAAACAAAAATTATTCATGTTGGGTTTTCGAAATAGTATGTGATATCGTCTCTTGTATTTTATTACGCCAAGTATCTTTGAAAACTTGTTCGGGAGTTGAACCCACATTTTGATAAGCCACTTAAGTATCTAACATATTTTGTATAGCTCTACCCCAATCGGTATTCTTTTTGGTTAGATTAAATCTTTGTTTAATTGCCCTAACACACTTGACCCGAATTTCACCGAAAAAATCGTTGGCTCTTGTTCTCCCTTTCTCCTTTTTCTTTTCACTTTAATCAAGTCGGGCGCCGGTGCGTATTAAAAATATCAAAATGGAGTGCTTCACTCAACAAATGTGTGCCCACAGCAAAAAGTATACGATTGATGGCAGCACTAGTGAATATCTGACATACTTAGCAGGCTCCACCATTCTCGTGTCACATATTATGTACACTTCTTTCACTGATATGTTTGGATAAAGTTGCGACTCGACAACATAATCTTAAGCATACATTCAGGGCGATATTTGGCTGCATTATGCCGCATAAATATGTCATTATCCCGAGCGCCGTAAACCCAACTGTCAATAAACTCTACCAATATTTTCTCCAAGTATAATATGTGTGTTTAAGAGGCTGTATAGAGCTGAAATGATAAGCGTCTGAAGATTTTACACGAGTCCTGTTTCACATAATGAAAATCATCCAATTTGTGTCCATAATCTAATTTTTACGTATGATGTATTTATATGAAAATTATTAATAAAGTAGGAAACAAGAGAAAATGTTCTTGTGATACTATCAATATTTTATATTAGATTTGATGATATTTGTATTCCAACGCAAAAACGAGAAATGATACACTTAATATCAGTAAAACTTCAAGCGTATTGTTTCATTATTGTTGATAATCATACTTAACGTATTTTGTTTTTGGTTTGGCCCAGAAATAGTGTTACATCAGTTTTTATAGATAATATTTCGTAGAATTTCCTTGAATCGATCCATTTTTTTATTGAACTGGTTAGAGCGGCATCATACCTCTGTAGTCAACGCTATATTTATTGAAGAAGGCACAACATATCAACAAACAAAATTATTACAGGGTATGAGATCTGCGACAAAACTTTGTTAAAGTCTTACATGTATACTGTATACCTTTATCAAGCAAATATTATTTTGAAACTTCCTTTCTTTATTTGATTTTGATAGTCGCTTTCGAGGATTATGTGGTCAGATTTTTTTTTTTTTTTGGGGGGGGGGTCTTTTTTGAGAGCTGAAAGCTGTGTTGTCGGTAAATTACTACATTTTTACAGTAATTAACTGTAATGTTGTGGTCAGATGCGCCATTACGGTAATGGGGAGGGGATATAATTGTCAAAACTACAGCTATTTACCTCAATAAAAATTTAAATTACCGACAAGTTAGCTGGTGGTGAATTTTGTCCCATTTTTAAATGAGTAGAGGTATAACATTTATTTCCTTAAATAGGCTTTATCTAATCACTCGATACATTGTGAACAATCCAATGTAACGGGTCTATATTATGCAAACAGGTATTTAATCATTTTTTGTGTTTTTTGTTTTATGGAAAAGAAGACAATTGTATTATGACGACGGAGTTGACACTAAACAGTACTGTACATGTTATATTCATTATTTGGTATTGCATTTTTCACTTTATACGTCATATAATGACGTCAGTCAGTCATTTTTTTTAAAAACTATTTGATAGAATGTGGGTTTATATGTGCATTTGGTATTCATTGTAGCAGCTCTAATCACACGTTATCAAGGATTACGTATAGGAATCAATGTGTAACAAATATCTACATTCGATAAAGTCATGTTTTCGAGGTTATACAGTGCGTTTTAAAAATTGTGCAAGTAAAATGTGCCCTCTTCGGCAATTATTTGTGACTTGATGCTAATATCCATGTCAAGGGCATAGTCTTATAGCTTTCAAATGGCGTTTGTTCTGATCAAATTGCTTGTTTCAATCTCGATATATGTTGTAAAAAGGAAATGGTGCAATTATAATTGTGCCACTTTTACTCGGGAAGAGGGCCTGATGCTGTCATTGACTCAAGTAAAAGTGGCACAATTGTGATTTTACCCTTTCGTTGTTGACTGAACATATCTCGACTTTAAAACAAACAAACTGAACAGAACAAACGACATTTGAGAGCTAAGACTGTGCTCTATGTTGATGTAAGCATCATTTTGAAAGAGGGTGCTTTCTGTTGCACAATTTCATTTTTGAGACACGCTATACATCCATATAATGATTGGCAATATGAATGCTACAACAGTTGCTTTCATAATGCAGCATCGTAAATACACGTGGTATATAATCACGAGAATTGTCATACAATATAATAAAATAATCATATGTAGTATTTATAGTCCTGTCTATATTATATACATATCTCTCTCTCCCTTGTAACTCCCATCCATGCATTGCGTGTAACAATAAAGTACAGTACAGTGGTGCGCTATATGGTGAAACAAATTATACCGCAGTCAATCTGTTTATTTGCTGTATGTGTACATGTATTGCTCGTTTGTTTATGTGTATTGTGTGTGTGTGTGTGTGTGTGTGTGTGTGTGTGTGTGTGTGTGTGTGTGTGTGTGTGTGTGTGTGTGTGTGTTGTGTGTGTGTGTGTGTGTGTGTGTGTGTGGTGGTGTGTGTGTGTGTGTGTGTGTGTGTGTGTGTGTGTGTGTGTGTGTGTGTGTGTGTGTGTGTGTGTGTGTGTGTGTGTGTGTGTGTGTGTGTGTGTGTGTGTGTGTGTGTGTGTGTGTGTGTGTGTGTGTGTGTGTGTGTGTGTGTGTGTGTGTGTGTGTGTGTGTGTGTGTGTGTGTGTGTGTGTGTGTGTGTGTGTGTGGCCAATTTTGCTGCATCACGCACGCGGTGCCATACACTCCAATTAACTCAAATGCTATAATTATTGACATTTAAAAGGCCCGTCTGGGACAACAATTTCTAAATGTTGCATTTATTCTTTCTGGACAGCCGAATCTAGCACAGTCAATGTTGGATTCAAGTGGATTAAACATATATAGCATATAGAAAGAGTTGTCACTTCTCGGCCCTTTTAAATACTGAAATACACAATAAAAACGGAAATGGTATTTCAACATTTAAGGAGTGACCACACTTTTCAACACTTTCTAGATATTAGATCCAATCTTTCACTGGATTCAACATTTATAGTGTCAGATCCAGCTTGTTAAAGGTTAAATACAATGTTGAGAAAGTGTGCTCACTCCTCGGCCCTTTTAAATGTTGAGATAGCGTTTGTTAGTTTTCATAGTGTACTAGCTGCCCCTAGCCCATTTTACGCCATACAGTCGAAGCAGAATTTAATAGGGACCTTAATAATTTCCCACAATGCCAAGTTTAATTATTATCGTGGTTGGAGGAGATTAAACAAGTATAATTAAAGTATAAAGTATAATTACATTCCCAACCTGATTTTTTTTTATCATCCTTCATTACTATTTATTGTGATCAATTTGAAGTAAAAACAATGATGAATATTACGAAAACATAATCTGACCAAAAACATAACTAAGATTAAATGGATTCAAAGTGATTTTAACTTTACTACCATTCTCTCACGCAAGAAATGAAAAGTAAAATTCATAATGTCCCTTTAAACAAAATGTTCGTTGTCCATTGCGTGCAATAAGGGTATATGGACGTGGCCTTACACTTCCGCGACAAAATCCAAGAAAACAAAACAAAACAAAATAACAACATGCCCACGCAGGAAACTTAGAAATTCAGACTACTTAAAAGTACATTAGGTTGACCTCAAGGATTGAAGGAAAGAACGTGTTCACGGTTCTGTTTCATAAAGCTGTTCGTAAAGTTACGTAAGATTACGCATGACTTTGCGAACGACTTGAATGTGGCAAACCAAATGTGATTCTCCAACTATTAAAATCACATCTGCTAATGTTCAAATATGCAAACATAAATTAACATTCTCACTCTTAAAAAAAAACATTTAACAAGCATTTCAATGTAAACTTCATCTTTTGGCAAAATCTAATTGACATTAATCATACTTTCTTAAAATAACATGAACAAATTTTGGCATTTTACTTGGCACTTCATATTCGAGTCGTTCGTAAAGTCATTCGTAACTTTACGAACAGCTTTATGAAACAGGCCCCAGGTATAGCTGTCAGTTTGTCAGTTGAAAGTCAGAGAGCCTTCAACTCAATACTTGTTGAGAACGAGAAGGGCGCTACTGTCATTGACTTTGGGCAATGACAGCGCCCTTTTGGTCCTCAACATGTTAGGAGAACAGGAGTTAACATCCTTCTGACTCTCAAAAGACGAGTTACAGTGACATGTATCTATAGAAATAATTAACATACAGGCCAGTGACATGATTAAGAAAAGTAAAACAAAAATAAAATGCCTCAAGAAGTAAATGAGATTAAAGAGAATACACAGTACTGGTTGATGATGGAAAATCT
>JZLH01S0074642.1:62800-72809 GCA_001188425.1 Eucidaris tribuloides | reverse complement strand
AGGCAATGCATGAGATTTTTGAAAACATTGCAGAATGGTAATATCCAATCATATCATGAATATTATCTGAAAGGAAGCTGAAAACCTCTCCCTGAATGGCGTAGTTGGGGGGGGGGGGCGGGGGGTCTAGTGACCCTAGTGGGGAACTAACCCCTTCCCAAAATTAAAGGGAGAAGGCACCAGCAACTAACAGGCATAAGTTAAGAATAAAAATGACATTGTGAGTATTGTGAGAATTATGGTACATGTACATAGTGACAAAAACAGCCTAAATAAGGGGTACTGTGTGATACTCACCTTCATCAAGGCCCTATAAATTAGTTAATTTGTGTTTATTTTACGTCTTTGTAAGTTTTACACTAAGACAAAACTTGCAGAAACAGTTATAGGGGGAGGAGCTTGTCAATTCAAACAGTGCATACATTACCACGGTGCGGCTAACACACGTCGCATGGCATGCATTGGTCATGCATGGTCAGCTCCCTGCAGTGCACATGCAATCTGATTGGTTGGCAAGAACTCAAATATTTTCTTAACTTATGCCTGTTACATGTAGTTGCTGGTGCCTTCTCCCTTTAATGGGGAATTTAGGGGGGGGGGACTAAGTTTATCAGCTAGGGAAGTCTAGGCTCAAGTAAAGATAGTCTAGGTTTCAGACACTGGATATTATTTGTAGATTTCATGTGTTTCAGTCCAACTGTAGCACAGATTGCTGGACAAATTTTGCCCCACTGAACTGGTGTGAGTTTTTGACCTTGTAAGCTTTGATCAGCAGATATTTTGTTATCACTAGAGGAAAAATCAGGTCTGGCGGTCAGACATGTTTAACAGCTGTATAAAATTCAAATTCAGTATTAGCGGACGAGTCTTGCAACATTATGTTGTTCTGTTTGAATTTTATCAGCACTGACTTTTCAGCCCCAAGGCTAAGTTTTAAAGGGAGTGGATCTCATTTGCAAACATCCCAGAAAACCAGGAAAAGATAATCCATGCCTTGGGCTATTGATGACGGGCATGTCTGTGAAATCTGGGTGTCAGTGATTACGTAGAATTTGAAAAATACGAAAGATAAACAATAGCCGTTTAGTGTACGTTCTATGGTTGGATTTTTTTCCTCGCGAGAAAAAAATTCAAATCAGAGTCTAACGGTCACTATAATTCCACTAAAACTGAGTTTTTACCTCCTGTATTTTGCTGGAGGTTCCACTTGTAGCATTTTCTTCTAAATGCCATTGCATTTTCACAATGTTGATTTTTAGGCATGCAAAAGAGATCCCCTGCCTTTAAGTGTGAACTTATACATGTACTGTACATGTACAGTACATGTAGGCCTACATGTACATGTACATGTACATAGGTGAACATATCCATATGTTTACATGTATGTGAATCTTAAATCATAAATACATGTAATACTAGCTAATGTGGTTGATAGGTTCATTTCGGGGTGTGCAAATCACGGACGCAGTCTTGAACAGTGCTTGGTCCCTGGATGAGCTTGTTGGAAAACTGCCAATTACACCCCAGTCAACTTTACTTCAATCATGATTTCTTTTTTTTTCCCTCCTTTACCCCCCCCCCCCAACAACCTTTTTTCTCTCTCACTCTCTTTCTATCACCCTTCTTATTGTTACGGCGCCAGCTCAAAATGTCAAAACACGTGAACTGAAAAGCGGGCCACCGACCGACGAGGTTCCATTGTTCGCAAGGCTGGTGGCAGGCTTCTGCCAGGCAATTTATTGGCCGACTGCAATTTTCTTTTCAAACGAAGTGACAAATACTAAACCCCAGCCCATCGAAAACAAGCGTATTCATCGCGTCGACGGCCAGTGAGCACGCTAACGGGCATCGACAGTTATTCTCAGTCATTAGTCCCGAATGTGTCCCTCTTACCTTTCATTCCATTCTTTTCTTCCCCCCGTTTTTTTCTTATTTGTTACACCAACTCCGCAGAAAATCACCGTGGTTCTTTTATACCCCAGTGTTGGTGTAGTGTTAAATTGAGTCTGTTGGACCGTACAGACTGGGTTGACTTTTAAAGTCTTCTCTCCGCGCCGTGAAAAGAAATACCATTTGCACGTCATTAAAGGTACTTGAATCGCTAACAATCACGACCTGGCAAAAATATTTCACAGCCCCCTGGCAAGAAAACACTCTGTTTATTTGCTTCAGTTTTCGATGAATACTTGTTCGCCATAGCCTTGCCCATTTGTGGTGATTCTGTGTAAAGTAATTTTTTTTCCTGCCAAATATCCAATTAAGTGTCGTTTTTAAAATCACTGAAATTTCCTTCTGTTTTCTTGTTTTCTGTATACATGTTTGTTTGTCCATCTGCAAATGATCAGTCTTGTTTGCTAACTTCAGTTACCTTGAAAATCTTCAGTTGAATGCATAATGTAAAAGTACAGGACATAGACCAAAAAAAATGTTAAATAGCAAATAAAAAACACATTTCTGACATTCTTTCCTCACTCTTCAGTATAATACATGTACAATGGTTGCTGGGCGTAAATTTAGGATGTTTTAGCCAGAAACTGGATTGTTTTGTAGATGCTATAACCTTCTAGAAATGTTAATTTTTATACGTTAAAGTCCAATAATGATGAGTTGAAAGCAAGTTAAAGCCAAGGTATAGTTTTGGTACATGTAAATGGTAAATAATGAAATTCTTCCCATTTTTAATTAATGCCCTGAAAATTGCTCGCTCTGAAACTTTCCCATTTTTTGGAAATTACTCAAAAAGTGAAATGATGCACCACGCACTACCCCGGGGTACCGTTGTACCCCAGTGTACCACGTTGTGCAGTGCCCTCTTGTGTCCAAAAATGTATTTTCTTCAGTTTAATCACTGAATCAGTGGTTATGATGCAGAACCTGCACAAGTGCACAACAAAGAGGCATAAACTTACGAAAAATGGGTAAAAATGAAGCTAAATTTGTTATTTTCACACATATCTTTTACATAATTTTGTAACCCAGGGTACAGTGCTAAAAAAAAAAAAATCAAAAAAAAAATCAATAAAATGGTGAATTTCTAGTTGGTATCCCGGGGTACCATTTACATGGGAGGGGAGGACCCCAATATTTCCCATAGGCAATGTACAGGTGCATACCACTACATGTAGATGCTCTCATCTGATTAACTATACTTGTGATTTAACTTTTATTATTTTTAATAAAACTTTTTTGAAACATTTGACTTTTCATTCATTCGTTCATTCATTCATTCATTCATTCATTCATTCATTTATTCATGCATTTATTCATTTCAGGTTCTGATAAAAAAGCATAAACATAAATATTAGCATATACAAACAGAAAGTAAATCACATACATGTACAATGTAATCAATACAATAATAAGCCATGTTAAATAATCAGTGGGAAATGAAAAAGAGAACTTGAAGATAAAGCACAGAGGCCTTGTGAGAATAAGTTCTCTAGTTTTGCGTACAGTTAGGTGCACAATTTTTTGTACATTACTTTCTCTCTGGTGAAAAGCAGCTGTACATGTAGGCCTATGCATAACTTAAGTACATAGGCGTACACTGCTTTTTTTTCTTCAACGTCATTCATCAATCTGTCTTTTCTATTCTCTCAACATCATGATCATCCCACAATAAAAACTCATCTTTCAGCTGTGTCCACAGTGTCATTCAGAGTTCCTCTTCCTTTTCTAACACAGAAGCACGTCATAATCTCGTTACAATAGACACACTTAAAAGCTTTAAATCAATCTTCATCCCTTAACAATAGGAGGATAAACCAAAGAAAAAGACCATTTTGTAAATCAGCACAACTAGTCTTGGGCTTAAACTCTGTCAGATTATGCATCTTTCAAATACTTGTAAAATACCGGTACTGGTATTAGAATGCTGGGTTGCGATATAGTTTATCGTTGGTTATCTGGCAGAAGGGCCCTGTCATATGTTCCCAGCAAAAGGGCCTTAACGGTAAATTTTCTCTAATTTGAGAAATGTTGTTTAATGTTTGAAATTTGCACAAGACTGACAGAGTGATCTTAAAATATCGCACTTCTTTGATTTCACTGAAAATTATGAAAAACCCAATGGTTTTCAAGTTAGAGACAATTTAGTGTTAGGCCCTTCTGCAGGGAACATGTACTAGGCCCTTCTGCTGGACAATTAAAGATTGTGTTATTGATTTGCACGTCAAAAAACATCTATATGAATCAAATCAGCTGAAATCATATCCAATGTGAAGATTAAATATAATAAACACCTCTCATAGAGACTTGGGTATATATTGAGTTTTGGTTAAAATCTGGACGGTTAATCTTCTCCTTTTTCATTTGCTCACAGGAGCAAATTTTAAAAAATCCGCGACGTCAAACGTGCACGTGCCGTTCCAAAATGGTCCGATCAGCCGTTGCATGGTCGCGCAGGGATAGCCGTTAACCAATCAGAGGCTGCGCTCGTCTTGCTACGGTGCACAGTAACCGCGATTCGCCATTGTGAGCAAAATTGAAACTCACAGAAAGAACAACATTCTGGTAACATGTGTTATTAGTTTTTTTCATAAAACAACAATTCATGACGTATGGATCTCAGACTTTCAACACACATTTGTAAGTACTAAACTACCGTTTGGTATTGATAATGAAGGGAAGTAATGGACTTGCACATCCCTAACACAATCTTTAATGACATTCTAGATGAACATCGTCGGATAAAACATACATGTACCAACATAATTTGCAGAATAACCATGGACTAACAAATGTACAACCATGAAAACAAGACAGTGTAAGGTCTGTGAAGGAGACCAGCCTAACAGATTTAAACCTCTATGTCATTCAAGTTGTCAAGAAAGAAAAAGAAAGAAGAAAAATGCCTGGATGTGATCTTAGTGTCATCCTTGATGTACACCTGGGCAGTTAGAGGGTTTCATGGATTGCCAAGGTTAATGAGGGCTTTAGATTTAGACTAAAGCCGACTCTAGTCTTATGGTCAGGCTTTCAGTTGTGGTTTTGCAGAAAGCCTTTTTGTAATCTATCTTTGCAGATGGTTCATTGTCAGTTTTGGTCTCATCCTGTGCAATTGACAATATTTCTTAACCCATAGGCTACAGGAACCAGAAGTGTCCTGTGTTAACTCTTTTATTAGGAATATCATTTCAGGAGGCAATATGTTAACAGTTCAAACTTTTTCAAGACACAAAGCCCTGATTTTTTTTTGGAGTGAACAGTTTGCATGCTAATTCTTGTATGGATATGCACTGTAGTACAGGATGTGTACATGTACATGTACATGTACATGTACTTTGTACATGTACTGAATACTCTATCATCTGGGCTTATGTATAGATGAAATTTCATGACCTACCCCCCCCCCCCCCCCCCAAAAAAAAAAAACTAAATAAATAAATAAAAGATAAATAAAATAAAAAACACACACACACACACACAAACAAACAACAAACAAACAAACACACAAAAATACAAAAACAAAACAAACAAAAAAGAAAAAAATGCAAAGTTTTTGTTTTAATTGACCATTCAACTTCAAAACAAAAACTTTGGATTTCATCCTTTTAACATTTATAGTTTTCATTGAAAACAAAATGAACTTTATCTGAAAATCAAACTCAAATCTACACTTTTCTGTTTTTTTTCTTATAAAATCTGAATGTTTGGCTGTTTATTGTACAGGACGTGATCACAACATTTGTTTATTATAGTTGTCCCTGGCAACTAAATGCACATGGTACCTTGTACAGTACCCGGTAAGGCATGCAGAACATTAGCTTTATTTGGTTCAGTATATAAACTATTATAGAAACTATTAAATCTAAGGTGATGTTGAACAAAATATTTCACTGTGAATGCACTCTATTAATGTACAATTGTGCAAAATGCAAGAGAGCAATACTGAAAACACAATGCAAGATTTTTTCTTTACGTTTTGTATGATTTTTTTTTTTTATAGAGTCCAACCAAGTATTGTGTAAGTGATTTCAAGGTAATAATAGTGCAGGTCATATATTACATGTAGGCCTATATCATAAATAAAACTCAATGCAAGACCTCAAAAACCCCAATGGAAATTACATGTAGGAGGGCTCAATATGAATAGTATGAAAGGAAGAAATGATCAGAGAGAAAAAAAAATCACAATCATCTCTGATCAATAAAAACCCCTGCCCCAGAACGACTACCGAAAATGAATGGATGTTTAATGGGAGTCTGCGCAACAATACAATCTTTACAAAGATCGGCACTCGGGCGCATTTCCAACTGATGGGGAACGTTATTTGTTCCCCCTAAACATCAATGAGAAACTGTTTTATTGCTTTTTGATTCACTCTACTGCTTGGAAGAAGAGTGAAAGAAGTTTTATAGTTATGAAAGAGATTACTGGTTTGATAACTTTTGCATCAGAAAAAGAAATATGGTAACCGCAAACTGCTAAATTTTATGGCTTGATTTGGAAGTGGGATTACTTCTATTGCTACAATACATACATGGCATGTCTAAGTTTTCTGGCTCAGATGGGCAATTGTTCTGACAATTCAAACTTAGCGATAGTACACATAACGTTATCACCACAAATTATTGAAAGTGAATAGAAAAGCAATGAATGCAAATTCTGTTCTATTCAGTTGATCATATGTTTACAAATTGTCTAGCTATAAATTTTAAAATCTATGTATACTAGCACAGCAACTGTAAATTGCACATGTAATACCCTGTAGTCCTGGTACAAACAAGTTTGCAAACTTTACAAAAACACTAAAGTGATCCTGATGAAATAGTAATAAGATTGCCCTAGTAAAACTACATGCATGTGGGTGTGTGTCTTTGTGTACATTCATGATCATGTACATGTACATGTACACTTTTTTTCATTCCTATAGTCCTACCATTTACAAGTCACACATTGATTAGTGTATGTTCTTGGATTATATACAACGACCATGGAATCTCATCTGCATCCATAGTCTGGCTTCCAAATGCAAGAACTTATCCTATGCCTACTATCATTTAACTGTCTTGACCTATTAAGACTAGTTTTCTGAGGTAGGGGCCTACTATACAGTTCATGTGTATGCGATTGTCTGATAGTGCGGGTGCGATGCACCAGCACTGCTGTACTCGGAAGGATTCCGAGGGAGAAAAAGTCGGCGGGTCTGGAATCGAGACTACTGTATCCAGTGCGTAGAACCCCCTACAGTGTACATTGATGTGTTCAGTACTTTCTGTGGGATGGATTTGAAAAAAAAAGGGGATTAGGTTTAGGATTAGGATTAGCCTCCATACTATCGGACTCATTTGCTCATTGTACATGTACATGTAATATGCACTGCTCTCAACCAGGTCCATGCCTATAAGAAGCAGTCATAGGCTAATACACGAGGGGGGGGGGTAGGGGGGTAGGGGGTTGAGTGTTCAAATGTAACACCCTCCCCTTTTACAAAGGGTGGTGTTTAAAACCCACACCCTGTTTTTAACAGAAACTCCCCCTTTGGCTATTACAATTTTGTTGGCAGGCAAAAATGCTTTTTGTCGTCATCAGCCCCCTGCCAACGCTTGTCGGATGCTGTTTGGCTTGCAGTTTGGTTAGTTAAAAAAAAAAACTTGGCTGGCAAAATTTTCCCAACAGCTGGGCTGACCAGGAAAAATTTTAGACCTAGGATTTGGCCGTGGATAAACACCCCCACCCCCTGTGCAAAATCCTGCATACACCTACAAGCAGTGTAAAATCAATCTCTATGAATGACTGGTGTGACCATACACATTTCCACCTCTACGTACACATTACTGTGATGTTGAATAAATCATCTATTATCAAGGAGACACAGTATTTATTATTCATGGGTAAGTAATGGCATAATTTTAGTTATTTCAAAACTTTGTACTGTAAGTTTGTACATGCACATGTATTTATCCATTTGAAATTGAATATCATTATACAGCCCAAACAAAATTTCCCTTTTTTTAAACTTTGTGTCCACAATGTTGAAGGCAAGGCATCTGTTTTGCGAGCCTATATATTTATGGCCAATTCTACTAATTTTTTCCACTAAAACTCCTTATTTCCCTACTTTTTCTTACTTTTTGTTAAACAAAAAACAACGAACTTTGGGTTTTTGGTTTAGGTGTAATATTTGTTAGATGTTGAGTAGTCTTTACAGTTTGTTGCTGAGAGTAAAGTAACTACCATCATCGCCTGTTTGTGAAAGAAAATTTGTTTCCTCGAACTTCTGCTTTCTCACCAATCTTAGAATTTTTTTTTTTTTGGGGGGGGGTTCCGCATATTCCACATGTTTCCATTTTTTTTCGGATTTACTGCTCCAAACACTACTCTATAAATATCTTACTTTCCTCCTTCTTTGGTGGATTGAAATCCTACTTTTCTCCTTCATTTTGGAGAATTTTGATCCTAAATTTCTCCTCCTTTTTCAACCAAGCAGAGTTGAAGGCCTGCAATACCTGGTCATGTTTCTCCAGTACATTCCTCCTATGTACCTGTTCAATTGAGTGGAACCATCTCCCTCTTCATCCCTAAGCCTCCATTCAAGGCATACCTGGCCCCTATTGTCAGGACAGTTTAAACCAGTTTCTCCACAATCTAGAATAGAGGTGTTGAGTTTAAAGGGAACCCATGTCTTGAATCTGAAAAATCACAAGTAATGTGGGTAGGTTGGTAGCTATAGAGACAATCCCATAATAAATTCATTTCTGAGTTTATTATTGTAAAGCCCCCAGTATCCATTGAAAGATTTTTCTGCTCAAGAGAAAATTATGCTTGACCAGTGGTTCATTCTCCAAAAGCATTGTTCAACCTTATCTGTTGTGCTGATGAGCTTGAGATAATAAAAGAATGAATAAATTAATAAATTAATTTGCAAATAAATGCCTAAATAAATAAAGAAAGAAGCTCAAGAATAAATGAAGTAATTGTATCAACTAATTAGATTAAAGAAATATAGAAATGAATATAAGAATAAAATTACTGAATTGTATGGAGAAATGACATAAAGAAAGAAAGGAAGAATAGATTTGTAAATAAAATGAAATGAAGAATATTTAAATAATTACATAAATTAATAGATGCATAAATAAACAAAATAAAGAAAGGAAGAATAAATAAAATAAATTTGTTAATGAATAAAGAAATAAATATATACATGTACATGTACATGTATCACTAAATTAATTAATAAATGCATAAATACATGTACATGTAAAAACCAGTAAGTAAACAAATAAAGACAATCAATATTATATTGTACATGTCGTTTACAGTTGAGGGGCCCTTTAAATCAGCCACAGGCTCGTTCTCAACGTTTTGGTTCTTTAAGACGACATGAATAGAGTGGCATGTGTGCTTTGAGTTTCACGTGGGGCTTCTCATTGTGAGCGACTCCACGACTCTGATATCTGACGGCAAACTAGGGCGACAGTGTTTGATGGCTGGCAGCTCTCGAGCGCTGGAAAGAAGAGGGGGATTATCGCCATGTTGCCACAATCAATGAACAGGGGTTCTATTAGGGAGAGAAACGGAATAGATTTGTTTGGGGTATACAATGCGACACATTAAGGAATGTTTCAACGCTGCTCTGGCTAATGAGTTCCAGGGTCAGATGTCATCTTCGTGTCGTCAATGTTTCGCTATTTATAGTTTTGACAAGCCGTCCGCCTTCCCTTTGATAGGTTTATTGATGAGTTTGGAGACTGCTGTGCACGTTGTGTTTGAGACTTGAATGTGCTCAGTTTATTATGTCATTGAAAAAAGAAAAAAATATGCTTCGAAGTTTTGATTGATCAGTTGCCAAGTTACCAATGCTATAAAACATGCATTATTGCATTGCACTCTGAATACATGTACATGTAGCGAATTGGTGATTGTGAGTGAGTGAATTTTGAGTAGTGTGAGAGTCATTTTGTGTATTATGTTATGGAGTGAAACATCTATCTGCCAGGAAGAAATTAAGTTCAAACTTTTCATAGATCAGTTGCGAGGTTACATTATATTGAGTATAAAACA
>JZLH01S0074642.1:27898-38085 GCA_001188425.1 Eucidaris tribuloides | reverse complement strand
ATTAGATAGCAAAAAAGCCCGCCTGATTAGGGCGTTAATAATTGAGGAACAAATTTCAGTCCTAGATAGGTACTGTAGAAGATGTTTAACGGTGTGTCAATTTACTTTGTGTCTTTGGTCAATATGAAGATTCTTGTATGCTGATCTTTTCTTTACAGAAAGGATGAAGTATATCTTATCAGTTCTAGTGTGATTCAGGTTGTATTTACACAGCTACTCAAGGGTTTTTGTTTTTCATTCAGCCAGTGGTTACCCATCTACCAGAGCCAGTTCTAATGTGATTTGGATAATTGACACATGGGGAGAAAATCGTTTATTTATTGACAAAAATACTGGTCAAACCAACTTGCATTAGACCCCTAAAAGAGTTATTTTGTATATCGTTTCCAACGGTGGTAACCTGTCTAGCCGAATCAATCTCCAGTGCGATTTGGCATTTGGCTCATTGCATAACGTTGAGGAGATATTTTTATTGACGTAAGAATGCTGGTCAAACCACTTGTTTACCCCTAAAAAGGAGTCATTTTTATATCACTTCAGCAGTTGTTAACCGATCTACCAGATCAGTCCCAATGTGATTTGGCAGGCGTCATTGCATAACATGGTGAAAAATATTGCATTATTACAAGAATGATTGTTTCAATCACTTAATTGACCCCTAAAAGAGTATAGATCAGTGTAATTGCCAATTCAGTGTCGATTGATAACATGGGGAAAAATTTGCTTTATTGCAACAAGAATGATGCGTCATACCAACTTGATTTACCCCTAAATAGAGTTATTTTCTATGTTATTCTTCAGCGGGGTAACCTGTCTACCGGATCATTTCAATGCGATTCGGGTCGTTGTATTACCACGCCTGGCAGTCTGTGATGCGGGAGGAATGACTGTGGGCGACAACTAGTGCACGAGGCTTTCATGCGTGTGGTAGTAGAACCAATTCTAAAGTACATGTAATAAGAAAGTATGATTAACAGGCACTTATGAGCTCTTATACACAAAAATACCAAAACGCTTATATCAAGTTGTATAGAAACACAAAACAATTCCAGAGAAACCACATTTAGGTTTTTAGGCCTCTCTTTGAAGACATGCAATTCATGGCATTCTCTGTTATTGTGCAGTGGAAGATTATTCTAGAAGTAAATATAATAAGCAGTTTGTTGCGGATTAGCTATTTAAACAGTAGTGAATTTCCATCGCTGGCCTCTAGTGTCACAATATTCACAAGCTAACATTGTCCCACATATAAATTTGCTGTGTTAGTACTTTCGTATCATGATGATGTGTAGAGGTTTTGTTAAAAACAATAGTAATCCGTTGTGTCATACTTTTTCTGTATAGAGTGACATTTCAAATACCATCTGTTCGTAGATTGTTTGAAAATAGTTGATTATTAAGATTTTGTTGTCCTGAAGCATACTCAAAATTATCATGCTATTACTTTGTGTTTGTCTGGTTCCAGAGCCAATTCCTATGTTACGGCAAACCAATTTCGCAGCTGCAACTTAAAAACGTGTGCATCCGGTCCCAGCGAAGGTCTGCATGGAGGGACGACTGCGGGAGAGAAGTGAACGAATTACCATCAGCCTTGTAGTAAGCCTCAATCGTTTTTAATAATGTCAAGCATTTCTGAACAATTACCACATTGGGGAACTTTGTGTGAGTATACAGTCAACTTACAACAGCTGTAAATTTCTTAAAACACATGGAGAAAAGTTTTGTGTTGTAATATTTAGCGGAAGTTCTAATGAGTTTGGTTATTAATTCAAATCAAGTCAGTCATACCACAGAATGCATTGAATATATGCGTATTTAACACTTCATCATGAACTTTGTGATAAAATTTGTATGAAAAATATCCTGTCAATGTCAACCTCCAGTTTATAAGTGATCAGTGAGGGCCTGCTCTCTACAATGCAAAACTTGAGTTTTACTAGGCTTAAATGACAGAAGATAATGACTGAGATGACATTACAAATACCTCGAAGAATCAAATGCAGTATGAAAACACATAACTGATATATATGCTGGCTTAGATGTGTCTTATTTAGCAGTATGGATTTTTATTGTAAATTTGTTTATTTCAGGAGACAGAAACAAGCATTTATTTATCAGCTATTAAATAATCAATCTCCGAAATTGATCTCCATAGAAAGTTAGCACACAATTTCACAGCTCACATTCAATCTTCGATAATGGATTGCAATCCTTCAACAACCTGTTCCTACTTTTCCTACTCTTCCTACTATTTGCTGAAGATCCTAACTTCCTATTTTTTTCCCCTAAAATTTCTTATTTCCTACTTTTTACTACTTTTTTTTTTTTGGTCAAAAAATCCTTTGTGGTAGCTGTTTAAAAGTTTTGTTTTGGAGTTGAAAAGTCTGTACAGCCTTGTTGCTGAGCCCTGCTGTACACTACCATCTTTCACCTGTTTGTGTAAGAAAATTTTGTTTCTACAATTGCACTTACTTCGCCAGTCTTAGATTATTTTTCCACTTATTTCCAACATGATGCCATTTTCTTCAGGGTTATACTCCAAACACTAGTTAGAGACATCCACTTTCCTCCTAACTTTGGTGGATTGAAATCCTACTTTTCACCTACTTTTGGAGAATTTTGCTTCCTAATTTTCTTCTATTTTTCAATGGAGCAAGTTTAAGGCCTTGTGACTTGTACAATAAAGAGGAAAATGTAATGACTGAAATTTTCACAGCAGAAAACTTAAACAGTATCCTTATACTGGGAGCAGTGTGTCTCACACTTGAGGGCTACTTCCAATCATGCCATTTCCCTTTAAAGGCAGACAACTCTCATTTGCCACCACTCCTGCTGCTACAGCAAGATCACCCATGTCCTCAGGATATTTATGAAGCGACATGTCTGTGAAATCTGAGGCGTCAGTAATTACCTAGATTGAATTATGAGCAAATAACAGTGGCTGTATTAGTATGTGTGTCTATTGCTTAATTTTTTTATCTAATACGCAAGAATAACTCAAATCAGAATCTATACGGTCAATATAATTCCACTACAACCTAAGGTCTAGCTCCATCACTTTGCCTAAATGGTTCTCAGATGGCTTTTTTTTTTTATATGCCAGTGTCATTTACACGGTGTTATTTTTTAGGCATTGCTTTTAAAAAGCAGACGCCCTGCCTTTAAAGGAATAAATTACAACGTAAAATACTTCTCTTTTGTTCTTTTCTTCTCAGACACGATTGACTTAACCATCTCGAATTGCCGTGTCAAACAATGGTGAATGCCCAACAAACATTGTATAGACTCCATCCGGGGGTTCGCTGCTCCTGTGAGGTCGGCTATGTGCTGCGAACTCTCAATTGGCAAGAGATGCAGAGGTGGGGGACAGCGAATTCATGATATTACTGATTTTCAAGATGTTTTAATGCATAACTACTCAGAGAACATTAGAAATAGACAACAAAGACAAAAAGTGAAATGATCAATCTTGATATATGGAATTGATCAATTTAAAGGCGAGTGTGAACAAATGATGCTGTAACTATATTTTTGTCCAAACTTTAAGTACAGTGATGCTAACGTTTAAAATGCTTTTACCCTGTAATGAGTTGCCCAATTGCTGCATCCAAATTTTTTTTACTTGGTTGTCTCCAATCTGATAGTAATATTGGTGCCCATGTGACATTCAAGTACTTGTTTATTCCCTCCTTTTTTGTCCACCCCTCTTTCTCTCCCCTTGTATCCCTTCCTACCCTTCTCTTTCCCACCCACTTTCTCAAACCACCTTCTGGCTTTTAGTAGTTCGGCTTCTTACTTATTTTATATTCGCTTCTCCGCTCCTGTCTTTTCCCTCCATTGTCCCCTCCCTGCTGCTCCCCTCTCCTTTTCCCTTCCCCACTGTGCTTTCCCCTGTCCCTCCCCTCTTCCATACCCTTTTCGTCCTTGCTTTTTCCATCTCATCATCCCCCTCCCCTTTCCCTCTATTTTCCCACCCCTTTCCCCACCCACAGACATATGACGAGTGTCAACAAGAAGCATCTGTAGTCAGGAATGTACCAACAGTCTTGGATCCTCAAACTGTTCCTGTTGTGGAGGGTAATGAGTTTACGATTGGATGAAGGAGACCTGCCAAGGCTCAAGGTATGCACAATTAAGCTAGTGCGTCGTGTCGGTTTTGGTAAGGTCACATTTGTTTTAGAAATGGAATGAAACCTAGATTTCTACTGCATTCAGAGAATACAGAACAATGAAAGAGAGAAACTAGTGTAAAATTGAGAAGCCATTCATACTTGTTTCACGAGTCACGCTGCTGTGTGTTACGAGTCAGTTATAGATGATTGATTTACAATGATCGGGTATAGCTGTCAGCCTTCAATATTTCTCGGTTTTGATCTACTACCCTGGTTTGTGACTGTGTGACATGAACACATGACATGACTTTGACATGACATTTTATGTGATGGAATGGCTCGCTGAAAAATTTGGGTTGATTTGTTCAAGAGTTATGAATGTGCAAAGTTTTGCTTAATCCTTACATTGCCAACTTCGCTCTTTTTTGAGATGAAAGTGTGGAAAACTCCAATTGATTTTGTACATTATAATTTTACATTTTTCTCATTCCTTATCGTCAGTTCTTGAACTCAAGATCTGATGTAGGTCTAGAGCCATATCTCTCTTTGCCAACTGATTTGAATTTGATAAATCAAGAAGAATTTATGAACTTAATTAAAAGTTTATAATTCTTCAAAACGTGATGTCACGTTCTGAATCTCCTATTCACTCAGCCCATTAATCTTGAATATGAAAAAGTAACTAATTTAATGAACATCTAATTTAATTCTCTGTCTCAAATTCACCGTAGGTCCGGAGCCGTATCTCCTGTTCGCAAACCGCATTGACATCCGGCGATTGGGCCCCTCCACTCCAGCTACACCTCCATGAGGGGTTAGAAGAACGCCATAGCCTGAGACTTCCACACTAGAACAGCATACTGAGTCTTCTGGTCTGACATACAGCCTGGAGATAGATCCAAGGAGGGTTTACCTCAACGCGACCGGGAATCATGGACGTGTGTCACTAGCGACTAAGAAAGTCCAGCGTAAGAGCAAAAACATTATTTAGCGTCGCGTTTTTTAAAGGTCCACTACTGTATTCTGAGTGTTATATACGAATAGTGCTTTGCGACGTAATGCTTTAATGTGACCCCCATCCAGTGGCACGCACCAATGTGTCATCCCCTTTGTGTCAGGACCCTGGTATGAATAGGCAGAAATGTTTCCAAGATATGCTAAGAAAACTGCTGTAGCCTGAGTTGTTAATAAATGGGTAATAGGATAACTCAGGGTTCCCAGCCCTATCAGGGAAATCAGGGAAATCAGTGGGAAATTATTTTACTTTTTTCCAGCAGGGAAAAGTCAGGGAATTTGAAAAAATTCCCTCAAATCAGGGAAAATGTCAGGAGAATTTGTATTGCGCCAAGATCGAAAGCTCAGTCAGTTAGACTGTTATATTTTATGTTGCCATATCAAACAATATCCATTGCGATTAGGAATAACATGTAAAACTGGTAAATGAGTTGATGAAATAATTATCATCAGAATTTTCGAGGACATTCATCACGGGAAAATCACGGGAATTTTTGTTTTCTGGAAATGCTGGGGAACCCTATTAACTATGATTCATAACTAAATTCAAGGAATTCATCAATTTCTTCTGGAAAGTCAGGGGAAAGATCATTTATTCAAGAATATTTTCAAACTATTTTGATTGGGAGCCCATGACATTGATATGATGTACTTTTACACAATTTTGAAAAGTTAGAAAATAGTATTACAGTAATCTGCTTAAGGAAAGTCATGGATAATCCAGGGCAGATTTTAAAAAATTGTCTACTTTGTACGAACCCTGTAGACTACATAAAAATACATTTTTGTCCTGTGTTCAGCGTGGGGTTTCTGGCGGTGTGTGGACTGCGATTCGCGTAACAACGTTACTGTGGAGTGACTCTGGGACATCCAGGATAAGAGGTCATCCCATCTGACGGGTCAATCCAGGTCAGTGCTGATATGGAAGGTCATTGATAAACTTAGAGCACTGGCATTGATCCAACAAAGGTGTGAGTTGTTAGCTGTATCGTCGTCATCATGTTATCTACCTCCTCATCCTTGACCGTGGGGAGTTGGCTCAGTGGTCTTAGAGGTCCGCTTTCTGGTCCGGAGGTCCGCGGGTTCGGCCCCGGCCGGCGTTCATACCAAGATTTTTAAAAATGGTACCCTTCTGCCTTGTTAGCCGTGCGCTCGGATTTATAGAACAGAGAAGGGTAATAATAACATTTATGTTATGCAGGCGCTGGTGAGCAGTCTTTGTGACTGAAGTGGCTACCCTGGGTTAATAAGACGTTATTATTATTATTATTATTATCCTCCTCCTTCATCATCGTCTTTCCTTTCCTCCTCTCCCCATTCCTTTCCTCCGTTTCCTCTTCTTTCTGTTCTTTTTGTTTTCTTTTTCTTCTTCTTAGTCTTCTTTGTTTTCTTCAGTCTCTTCTTCTTCATCTTGTTCTTGTTCCTCTTGATCTTCTGGTTCTTGTTCTCCTCTTCCTCCTCCTCCTCCTTCTTCTTCTTCAAGACTTCTCACAAACCCTTATCTTACATGGAGCTCTAAAAGATATAATATAAGAACGTGGGTACATTTTAAGTACTGGCTGAAACATTTAATTATTTGAATATTCTTTTGTTGATCCAGAACATTATACTGGACTGATTGGGGCAGTCGTCCTAAGATAGAGTGTGCCAAGCTGGATGGTTCTGATCGCCTGGTGATTGCCGACACCAATCTCTTCTGGCCTAACGGTCTGACCATCGACTACGCCACTCATAAACTGTTCTGGGCTGATGCGAAACACCATACGATAGAGAGCGCCAACTTGGATGGAACCGGACGAAAGATAGTTATCAATCAAGGTGCGTCATCCAATCATGGAATAAATATTTATTCATGTATTTCTTTATTTATTAGTGTTATCTTTAATATCAGGGTAGTGTCATTCAGAGCCAAACAAGCTTTCTTAGAAATATGGCTGTTCAGATTTTAACCAAACAAGTAGAATTATCTGGAGGGCAAGGGGATGCAAAGTTTTCCAAAGGTTCATGTTACCCCAATGGTGCCTACATGTAAATATGGTACTTCAAGGGCTAAAACTCCACGCAATTATTGATGACATATTCTCTTGGGACACCTGAGAGAGGTTGTGGAAGCTCAGGTGAGCATCAAGCCCCCTGGGAGTCATCTTTTTTTTTGTTCACGCCATGGCCCATTTATTAAAGAAAAACTGGAATACTGGATGATAATGGAGAATCTTTTATCAGAGTTTCCCAATTTCGTTGGTTTCCAGGTGAAAGCATGTTGCATTAATACAGAGACAGATCACTTCAAATGTAGTAAATAGTTGTAGAATTGGCAGTTTAAACTGGTGTATTTTCTGTCGCTGGCCATTGGATTTGCAAGTTTCACAATTTACACTGTCCCACATAAAGATTTCTGTGTAAGTACTTTGTCAACATGACTTGTGTAGCAGTTTGGTTGGAAACAAAGCATTCTGCTGTTTTCAACAGTGACTTTTTCTGAATACCATCTGTTCGTAGGTGGTTTGGAGGCAGTATGAAAATTGTGTCATTCTGCAAGTACTCAGTCTTATCTTAAACCTCTACCTCTGTTTTGCTTCCATCCTCCCAGGCCTCCCCCACCCATTTGCCATCACTCTGTTTGAGGACTACATCTACTGGACCGACTGGCATACCAAGAGCATCAACACGGCCAACAAGTTTACTGGGACTGACCTCACTATCATTCAGGGCCAGCTACACTTCCCTATGGACATCCACACCTTCCACCCCCAGAGGCAACCCAGTGGTAAGTAGGAGATAGGTCTATCACGCAGTGTTGGATCCGAGGCCGACCCTGGGGCCAATTTCTGGTGGCCTTAGTCTCCGTCTCCGTCCGAGTCACCTGTACAAACCCTATGAAAAAGTTGTGCTCTTTGGTGGCCTCCGTCTTGGAACGTATGGTTTCGGATACAACTCAGCTGTAACGTATGGCATATTGTAAGGAAGGGTGGGGTGGGAGGTTGTGAAGGATTGTAAGGGAGTCAAGGGGAGGTTGTAGGGTATTGTAAGGTGGGTGGGGGGGGGAGGTAGGAAAGGGGTATGGAGGGGAGTAGAGGGGTGAGGGACATCTATACCTTCCACCCCAAAGGCAGCCCAGTGGTGTGTAGGAGGTAAGTTTGTAATGCAGTGTTAGTCTTGAGGGCAAGTTTGTTGGCCTCAGTCTCGGTTTTGGTCAAGGTCACCTGTACATACCCTAAATGGAAAGGATGTGTTTGGGACAGTTTCGGTCTTGAAACCTATGGTCTTGCATACAATACTGCAGTGGTGTATGACATGTCATATGGAGGGTTAGAGGAAAGGAGGTTGTTGTTGATTGTACGGGGAAGGAGAGGGTGGACAAGGGGAGAGTTGGCAAAGTCAGGGAAGGAATGTGGAGGGAAGTGGAGGGTAGTGAAATATGTAATAAGGGTGAGGTGAGGGGACGTTGCTTTCTGATATCTGATGTGAAAGATTGATCAAAATTTGATCAAACAAAACTATACTTAGGCTTTTACACACACATCTAGTGTGAGATACATCGTAATTCCTAACTTTATTTCTGTATCTATTCATCTTTTTGTCATCATGATCCAGGTCCTAACCTGTGCCTGATGTCTACCTGCAGTCATCTCTGTCTCCAGAAGGGAAGTGATGACATCTCCTGTGGCTGTCCCACCGGCCATCGACTGGCCAATGAGACTCACTGTGCTGACAGTAAGTCACGTGATTCACTCAAATTTAGAAAGGACATTAACTCTTAAAGGGTAGTGACATGATTGGAAGATAGTAAAAAAATGCCTCTCAAACCAAACTGGTTGAAAGATATATCAGTGGATATACCATGTGGAGTGGATCTCCTGGCTGGAAGGATTTATTGTGAATGTGTTTATTTAAGCTTAATCAAACATGAACATACCAGGTATTCATTTCTCTTGATCCCCGAGAAAAATAAATCCAATACATAGCTACACAACAAATTTGTCTGTCACAATACTGAGTGAGATACTTTTTAAAATGAGTCAACTTTTGACAACAAAACTTTCACAGTAAAATGCTTGCACAGTTTACTTGATTCTAGAATAGTTTCACCTCAAGTTGAGGACTATCCCCAATCATGTCATATACCTTAACATGTCAAGCCTTTTTTGTACCTGTGCATAGAAGGTACCATAGGCTGTATATATTTTGGGGTTGTCCGTACATTACCAGTTTCAGCAATAACCCAAGAATCAGTGATTTGATTTTATTGAGATTGAGGTCAGGACTGAACTATAATATATAGATTAACTGATACAAATTGGAGTTCAAAGGTCAAAGGTCATGAGAGCCTAATACATGTCTGATTTGGGCTCTTTACCACAAGAGCTCAAGAATGGCTTATCAATTTTTTAATGTAACATGGGTCAAGTATTTAGTATGAGGCATCGACGAATTGATTTGATTTTGGAGTTCAAAGGTCATGAGGTCTTGTACATACCTGATTTGGGCACATCATTCATTTGTTTTCATTACATATGTACTAATTTCTTCTGTTATAATAATCATTGAAATGAATTTTGTGCATATTTTTTTCCAATATCCTCCAATATCCTTCAGTGGAAGACATGGGATACTGAAAAATAAATTTATTCATTCATTGAATTTCTTTCCCTGCAGACATCGAGAGTTACCTCCTATTCAGTCGAGGGACGGACATCCGTCGTATCTCCTTTGACACGGCCGACATGTCAGACGTGGTGGTACCCCTGTCAGGCCTAAAGCAGGCCGTAGCCCTGGACTGGGACCTGGACCAGGATGGGGGCTATATCTACTGGAGTGATGTCGGGATTGATAAGATTAGCCGGGCCAGGTGGAACGGATCCGACCAGGAGGTAAAATCAGATCTCAAATTATCAGTGATCAGAATCTGACATCGTTAAACAATTTTTCCAGTTTTAAAAAATCTGAGCTGCTTGATATTTCATGATACTGGTGTCTATAATAGGATACATACCTGCCAACTATTCCTATTAAATAGGAATATTCCTATTTTGGGGAAAAGAAAAGAGCAATTTTTACCCG
>JZLH01S0074623.1:34255-47410 GCA_001188425.1 Eucidaris tribuloides | reverse complement strand
TTAAAAAAAAAATGCCTCTCCAACCAAACTGATAGAAAAATATACAATAGATACACCAGCTGGAGTGTATCTCCTGGCTGGAAGGATTTGTTTTAAATTTGTTTACTTAGCCAAATCAAGTATGAACATACTAGAATTCTGTTTCTATCGGGGCCTGATAGAATTAGATGCCATAGGGAGCTACGCAATATATGTGGGCGTACTGATGGAAGTTACTTTAGAATGAATCAACTTTTGACTACCAAATTTTCACAGTAGTTTCCTTGCAGTGTTTACTTGATTCTAGAATAGTTTCACCCCAGGTTGAGGACGACCCCCAATCATGTCATATACTTTTAATCGGCAAAAACTGATGATGGTTTTGAAGTGCAATATCTTTAGGGCTTTTTACACCGTACACTCTTAAAAATTCCGGGTCAGTCTGACTCGGAGAAAGGATCCGTTAGGGGCACACCCGGAAAAGGGTCACTTTTAACCAAATTCCGGATCAAGGTTGACCAAAATATGGTCAACCTGACTTGGATTTTGGTCAAACCTGACCCGGAATGTGGTTAGAATTGACCCTTTTCCGGGTGTGCCCCTAACGGATCCTTTCTCCGAGTCAGACTGACCGAGAATTTTTAAGAGTGTACTGTCAAACGTATTGATATCTATGGCCATAAGGTTCAGATTTTAACGTTGTTTGGCAGTCTGCACCTAACCGTATTACTTAAAGAATTACATGTGTAGATTACTTTCTTTAAGAAAAAGTTCAAATTTATTTTCTTTGTCAAAAAATAAAGGCGAATGTATATTTTTTCTCAAAATATGGTAGAGGTGAGGTGCATGGTGTTTTATACATAATAGGTTGAAAAGTTTATTAGTATCTATCAAAATTGAAAAGCCTCAAAGATTATTTATCTAATTTGAGAGTAGGTTACATTTTCCTTATACATTCCCCCTTTTTGTGCTTCCGTAGGAAATCAAATATTCATTTGTTATCAATTTTTGGGTCTCATTCCATAGATAGAAGATTGTTACTGTGGATGTGCATATTTCTCTATTAATGCGTAGATTCTATATGTAGTTATGGTAAGTGGGGAAGAATCTCGGGGTGTTTCATAAAGCTGTTCGTAAGTTACGAACGACTTTATTCACGACTGGTGATACCTTCTTGTGCTACACGTAAATGCATTAGAAACTGATAAGCACCCAAGAAAGTATCACCGGTCGTTCGTAGAGTTGTTCGTAGCTTATGAACAAAATGGAAAGTGTGAAATTGAAATCCCACCCCCGCCCCCAATTATTATTTATTTCCATTAATTTAAAAAAAAACTAGCTAACAACATAGAAATTCTAACTCGTGGACTGCGAAACCTTTGTTGTAAAACTTGATTGTTTTCTTCTTCTTCTTCTTCTCGTTTTCATTCTTGGATAAATCCAATTGTATTTTTTTTAACAAATGTAAAAATAAATCAATAAGATCGAACTTCATTTAATCAAACGCGTCGCAAACTGGGTGTACCGTTCTCTAATCCAAGTTCATCTTCAAATTTCTTTTATAAATTCAATATCATAGAATTTTGTTTTGCTTCCACGGATTTTAGGGAGACATTGATTAAAATAAACAAATTATAATTAGTTACATTTACAACAAATACAAATAAGACAAATCAAACGAGTCTGGTATGGCTCCATGAATTATCAAACGCGTGCTAATTTTGTATGCAAGTGAGTGTAAGTGTTATGTGTTTGTGTGCCTATGTTTGTTTTGTGAGTGTGAAATATGCTTTGATGTGTGACTGGATATTTTAGGTTAGAATTCATGTGAAGAACAAGTGTAAGATTTAAATCATTACATAAATGAAATTTGACAATAAGCTTGCATGCATTATCTCTAGTCTTGTTTCGTTACCTCTTAACATGTTACTTGAACAATTCTGCGCCACAAAATACTCTTTCAATTTGTGCTATATAATTATGCAGTTTTACATTTTATCACACTTCTAACAATAATAACAGTTTTCACGAAATCACTCACAACATTGATAGGTTTGCGCTGGACATTTTCATAGCCTACATGTGACGTTTTTGATCACAAAGTATGTATGAAATGGGGAAAACTTACATTTCCAATACAACTGTCGGCATCAATTGGTTTCAATACATGTAGATAACTGCATAAAATACTTTGTAACTTCAGAAAAGCAGTAAAATAACAATTACATTGTAGAAAGAGGATATTTCTACTTATAATTTCTGCACAACACTTTCATCCACCATACATATGTAAAAAGTCACAGCCATTTGAAAATGACTATAAGATTTAAATGTTATAATGGTAGACATGTTCAGAATTAAACTGTGTATGCCTACATCACTGGCGTACCTGGCGCACGTCATCAGGGGAGGCAAAAATTTTCTTATTTTGTTATTTTTTTAGCGGTCCGCAAGTCCAGAAAAAGCAGACGAGCAGGGGGAGGGGGGGGGAGGGGGTAGGTGACGGAAAAATTGTCACTCTAAATCCAAGGTCCAATTTTTTTCCGGTCATCACGCCAACCGCCGAAAACTCGCTCAGTGGGGGGGGGGGGTTGTGACGAAAATGTTTCACTCCAAATTGGAGGTCCAAGCGGGGTTCCTTTTGGTAAATGGTCCCCTCCCAGATCAGTTGACAAGCAAAAAAAGAAAAAAAAATCCCTCGTCCTCGTCGGGGGGGGGGCACTCTGCCCCCTGCCCCTCCCTTAGGTACGCCATTGGTCTGCATTATGACAATACATGTAGTTTGTCAGTTAGAAATAATACAAATACATACACTGTAACTAACAAAAACAACTGAAACAAAAATCAACTTTAGCACTTGTACAGTGCGTATCAAAAAAAGGGACAGTTTTGAAAAGTCTGTCAAAATTTCGTTTCAAGTTATAATGTCTATATGGTGCTCTGAAGTTTCATCTTTCAATTGCCATTAAAAAAGATAAGTTTCGTTCATGCTTGAGCGAACACGGAACGTTTTTGTCGGGGGTTCAAAAAAAGGCTTGCGCCAAATTCAAAGGGTATTGAAATTTTGAATCAGGTACTCCCGTTCGAATTGATTGTTGCTTTGCACAGATCAATGACTATGTTAATCTCTTGAGTCGATTTCCTATGATTCTTTCAATGATTTAATCAATAATTCGAACAATCAATCAAAAATCGATCAATCAATCAATCATTCAAACAATGAATTAATCAAAAAATCAATCACTCTTTGTACACCAGTGAACTGAGGTCTTGCCATGTTGCTGTCATGTACCTCGTGCCAAGGGGACATTGATTCCTTGAACATGTTAAATTGTGTGCTTGAATGGACAGTATTAATTCTAACAGGAAAGGATTCATGCCTTTCAAAGGCACCATAACCTTTGTTGCACACAATGAAAGGATTTGAATGAATTACAAGCTCTCATTAATAATGCAAATCCCCTTACTTGGGTTGACAAAAAAGTTTTTTTTTTAAGTATGACGGAATATTCAATGCTAAAAGATAACATATTAACATGAAAAAAAAACAATTCAAGTAAATAAATAGCTTTGTAAATGAATTTTGAAAGCATAATTCGAAAATGATGGCAAAGATAATGAAAAGGTTAAGAGGAAGTCTGCTGATTAGCAAGAAGTCTGATGATCATATTTCTCATTTTCTGCCATTTTGGCGCAAGCTTTTTTTGAACCCCGACAAAAACTTTACGTGTTCGCTCAAGCATGAACGAAACTTATTTTTTTTAATGGCATTTGAAAGATAAGACTTCAGAGCATCTATTAACATCAAAATATAGACATCATAATACATCATCATTATTTGTAACATGATTTTGAAGACTTTTCAAAACTGTCCCGGTTTTTTTTTTTTGATACGCACTGTATAGATAAAAAAAATTACACGCGAGTATCAAATGAACAAAAACATGTACCTGCATTACACAATCGTCAACAAAATATTAACACATTTTATCACAGTTCATTTGTATGTAATTCGCCACAACATGTACCTCTTCCTTCTTCCTTTAATAGGCAAATATATATTTAAATGTCTATAATTCGCCGATCATCTTTACTTATCCATAATTATCCATCCACCATATTTACACAGCTTGCAATAAAAGTCGGTCACACTACCGCTGGAACCGAGACCAGCAGATGCAATGTCACTATACGAGATCAAAGTTCACCTCTGTAATGTTTTTTTTAAGTTTCGCAATCAACTTTCCCGAACTACTTCCTCATTGCTCAAAATTATAAATACGTGCGAACAGCAAATTGTTCGTGCAGAATTCGTGCTTGTGCTACTCAACGAACCAGCGTATCATGTGATCAGCTCGTTCAACAAAGTTCCGAACATCGAATAGAACACTGATTCAACTTTAAATACCGAATACAAAGGAAGCTGAAAGTACATACGTATTCTAATGACAACTATTTGATGTAAAGACATATTCGCCATAATGTTCAACATTGGTACTACATCCCGAATGCGACCGACAGTGGTGTGCATATTGTATGCTGTGGTCCTGGTCTTCGATACTTTCGGTGATCCGTCCCACACTTTTCGACTCGATCGAGAGGAGCTGACGAGGCTGAAGTTAAGTATGCTGTCATTTATTTGTTGCTGGATCATGGTTCTTTCAAATCATATTCGAAAATATACTGATGTCATACCCACATGCTATAGCAACTGCATTATACATATACATGTACTCATAAAGGACGACATTAAGTAGTCCGATCAAGCCTATTCGGGGAACTCCCAAAACATTCGGGAAGCTAAAATATTTTACGAAAATTATACGTCATCTGTGACAGTCATAAAAGGAAAAGAAATATTACAAAGTTCTATAATCATACGACACTATTTTATGAAATTTGTGTCATGACTTTAAGGTTTACAAAATATATAGATTTTTGCGTGGAACTTGTATAGACACATGCTGTTCTACTTCGACAAAAACAATCAAGAGACCAAGTGTAATTTCTGATAAATGGGCAATTTGTGTCTGTCATCGACATTGGCATCAGTGCAGTTTCACAGTATTTTTACTGAAATGTCTCTCTTAACCATATCGGTGATGAATATCATTTTCTTTTTCAGTGTCCATTTTTTGAGAATTACCGTAAACAAGCATTGAAAAAGTTCTTCTGGAAACGACCTAATGTACATAAAATGGATTTGCTGTTTAATCATTCCCAAAGACCAGTGATTTTTAGACTGGTGAAATTATGTATGGAAATTGATAATTATTTTGATAAACATTAAGCAAGTTAAGTTTAAGTTTATGCTGTGGAGTTCTTAGGAGTTTCTGAGCACTTGTAGATATTTTGTGTTTTACCGATAAATATATTACTTAGTAACTTTTTTTTATGAGCATGCATAGTACCTATTCTAAAATACGATTTATGATTGTGTATATCTCCATCTCCTGTAAGTAATTATTATTACATGTTTTATTACTATACTGCTATTCTTATCTTACTTTGTTAGACAACATGTGTTGTCATATTTTGTTTTCGTTATAGTTGTGTTGCCATTTTGTATCAAAGTTGTTTATATACTCGCATACCCCAGGAGGGTGATTGAGTTCAATAAACTAAACTAAACTAAACTAAACTAAACTAAACTAAACTAAACTAAACTAAACTAAACTAATAGATTATTGAGATTATTTCTCCTCTTAATTTTGCACGAAGGTACAGCATGCTTAAGATAAAAACATAACTTAAATTTGATTAAATTTGAGTAATTTTTCACGAGCTTTCTTTCCCTAAAGTAGGGCCGCATACACTTGATAAGCTTTTTAAAGGCCACTCTCACTTGTTTACGTGCAATGAAGGTGAATGACTTTCGCTTTGTGGCTTAGAAATTTCGGGAAATTCCCTTGAGCGTATTACATAACAAATATTTGGAGATTCGTTCTGTTCAACCGAGCTTCTACTTAACCTTTTATTTGCTTTACAGTAACGGCAGACATGTATTAGGCCTACATGTATTTTTTGGAAAGTTTTTCTCATGATATCCTGTCGAGCTTCTATCTACTTCACAATACAAACAAACACAGAAACAGCATTATTTGCCCGGCCGCCAGTTCGAAATATATGGAATTAGATTCACGATGTTGACAACATGATAGCAAAACATATCGGAACAATAATCCTCGGTATACTATAATATCAGATGATAGATGGTCCCAAACATTCATAAAATGATCACCGGACATGATACTGAAGTTACTACTTTTTGCATGATTTTTTGTTTTTGTTTAGATGACCTTGTTTTTATGATATTAATTTCATGGCATGCAGTTATTAATGAGTAATAACATGGTATTCTTTTGTGAAACTGAAACTGTAAATATTGAAAATGGTTTATGGACTCTCGGTATAAATTTTATGGGTCAATTTCCCTTTAAAAGAATATATTTAAAATAAACAAAAATATCTGGATCAGAGTGCCCTGGAATGTAAAACAATGGTACATAAGTATGATAATGATAGTCATGAAAAGTGAATTCAGGAAACAGGAAATACATTGTGGAAAGTATCGATTGAGTTTAATAACAGTGGTTATGACAGTAATGACGATAACAAAATGACAACGACGACGATGAAGGTAGTAAAGATAATAAAGATGATGATGTTGATGAGAATAATCATCATAGTAATAATAATAATAATAATAATAATAATAATAATAATAATAATGATAATAATAATAATATTATTATTATTTTATTTATTATTATTATATATTATTTATTTATTATTATTTATCATCATCATTTTATTATTATTATTTATCAATAATATAAATTTATTATTATTGTCATGTGGCGTATGGTGGGCCCTTTGCGTTACAGGGCCCAGAAATTAGAACTTTGTCAGCTTCTTGCCATTTACCGATATAACTCAAAAAGTAGCTCATCAGAAACCAACAAAAGTATACATTTTCTTGAAAGCTAATAGGTTCAGAGAAATCTCAATTAGCCAAAAGGTCAAGTTGCTATACAAGGTCGTGTGTAAAAAATATTTAAGGTAATATCACAAAAAATGTATATTTTGTGATATTGATGACAACTCATTGGCACTTGTCAATTTAAGTCATGGCTCAAATGATGTCATGGTGTGAAGAGCACACTTTCAAGCTTTAGAAATGTCATTGGGTTTATACTCTTTTCGAATTTCAGATGTTGATACAGGGTGTGGCAAAATATGTTTAAAATTGTGTTGGCGATTTGTTGACATAAAATTATTACAACTAATTAAACGAAACAGTTTTACATAAACTTAATTAACAATATTTTAGAGATTAATTAGTGGAATATTGTTGTAACAAATGAATCAGTCAGTGTATTTTAAAAAATTTCAACCAAAATGTGCCCTGAAGTGACATCATTGTGTGTGTCCGTACATTCAGTACTTTCATGATTCATAATGTGTCGAGTCAATGGCAAGCATAAGCTACAACCATTCATTTATTAAGGCAATTAATGACCTTGAAGAAAACAATTCAATGTCACTTTATTTGTTCTTAGGAATGTTAATATACCATTGTGTACTTCTTCAGTCAGATACTTTGCAACATTCGGCTGATATATCGTGGCTGGCAAAAACACATGTAAAAAAAAAGAGTTGACATGAATTTTGTATTTTCAGGGTTTGTACAGCTTCCTCCAGCCGCTTATCCATCCAGCCGCTTATCCCAGATCCTTACCATCGTTAATTCTTTGATTTTTTGTTCGTATCACATTAAAACGAACGATGTCATAACAAAATTGTTACTCAGATTTCACAAGCTGGGAGTAATTCTTGCTGTCTAGAATGAGCCCAATCTCATCATAATTGGATAAAGAATAGCTCGTGGGAGCAACAAGCTTGAGATGAAGAAGGAGATAAAAAATGTAACAACCACAGGTCTTGGGGGTTTCGCCCACCACACAAACACATGATCCTATTATTATTATTATATTATAATATAATAAGTTGTATTATTATTATTATATGATATTATTATTATTATTATTATTATTATTTTTTCATTATATTATTTATTATTGTTATTATTATTATTATTAGTTTATTGACTTTATTAACTTATTTATGACAATTACAGAATCACCTTGTTGGACTATCCCCTGGAGTTAGATCTGCCAACCTGTTTCACTGCTTGACTATTATAACACTTAAGTCGGATATTGATTTGTTTTATGCTTTTTCAACTCATTTATGGAAAACTGTAAAGATCTCAAAGTATCTCGTTTCGATTGAGCAGTGCCGTAAATCGAGCACAGAGATCATTTCCCAGCAAATTATAACTCTCCCCCTCACACAGACACAGACACAGACAGACAGACAGACAAACAGACAGACACACACACACATATAATATATATATTTATATATATATAGACATACACATGCACATACACATACACATACACACACACACACACACACACACACACACACACACACACACACACACACACACACACACACACACACACACACACACACACACATACACAGAAACACGAAAACACACAAACGCACACACATAAATTATGAACACATACAACATGAGTCAAAGTAATGCGAACAATGTGGAATTGCATCATATCCCATTCACGCACCCATTACAGTGTAATAATATTGAACAATTTCACTAGCATATTTCATGTTCTCCTCCGCATACCTCGAGGAATATACGGTAAGTATACATTGATTTTACTACACACGCACATATTCTAGGCTTTGGAACAAAATCCGCCATCTGCCAGCAATACGGTATGTATCAATTTAATGCATTCAATATGTTTAATTTTCTTTCTTTGTTTTTTGGTGTTTTTTGTGTCTTTAATCTTTTCGATAAAGCATGTGCTTGCATTCACAACTTAAGTATGAAGCCACTGACTATATGGTGCTTCTACAACGAGTGATTTCACTAGACTACTAGTGATTCGTGTTACAATGTCAGATTTTGCTGTATTTATTTCATTGTTTTAGTATATTTGATAGACGACGATAATCCTTGCTGATTTGTCTGATACCCATGCATAAAATTTGAATTCATAAAAGCGTAAATTCATCGAAAATATTTAATGGATAGACGTTCAAGGTTAGTGACATGACTGGGAACACTTGAAAATGCCTCAAGAACCAAATGAGTTGATATATATATATATACCAACTATACACCAACCGGCGTAGATCTCTCATCTGGAAGGATTTGTCTTTAATTTGTTTACTTAAGGAGTATCAAGCATGAACATACTTATATCTTAATTTTCTCGAGCCCCGATAGAAATACGATCCCATAGAACTCTACACAACAGATTGTCTGTCATGTGGCATACCGATTGAAGTTACTTCAGAACGAGTCAACTTTTGACTACCAAACTTTCACATTAGTATCCTTCCACAGTTTACTTGATTCTAGAATAGTTTCACCCCAACTTGAGGACTACTCCCAATCATATCATTTACCTTTAATCAATCATTTTAAACCTTGCATATTTCCTCGAACGGTAGGGAGGATTTGTAAAGTTTTATTGGTGTAGTCATCATTTTTTTTAAATTAAATGGCGATTTTAACGTTAATTTCCTTTTGGAAGATGGAGATGATCGCGGGGTATTACTGGAGGTGAGTGATTGACCATTATTTTGAGCTGTGCATATACCAGACGTTAGGTAACACGGGGTTAAGACCAAAAGGGCAAACTTGGGAGCAGTCCAAATGACACTTGAACCAAATAAGGCGAAACTGACTGGTGTACGTAATCCATTTTTGAATGTGTTTGCTTGAGGAGATAAGAGCATGTCACAACGATGTCTGGTGGTAACTGTCTTACAAGGTGTAAAATATTGTAGCCAGGTAGCAAATACCTTGAACTTGTGTACTTTAAATCAGAATTAAGGCCTGCTTCCGATCCTGCAGTCTTCCTTTAAGTCAAAATACGATTAGTTAGACAATTCTATATACATAATCATGATCATCAGTTGAAAAAAAAGTAACACAAATCATATCAATTACATACGGCTGTATAAGAGCCATTGTAAAAGTAAAGAGGCATTTTCCGGTCACAGCGCCGGGGATTCCCCGGTGTGAAGCTGTGAGCACTGCAGCTTCTGTGGCAATTTATTGGGAATTCCCCGCATTGCTATGCTATCGTAGTCTTACTCCCAGCTCACAAAGTTTGCTATTCTTCCGCTGCTCGATAACATACTCTTGTACATTTTTAAAGTTTAAAGTTTGAACAAAAAATATAGATTTCTTTTCATTCATGCGGTGATGATCGTGTATCCTACTTAAAAAAAAAATGGGTACGAGACATATAAAGCAAAACCACAGACGAGTAAAAGCTTGAACAGCGACCTCATGGGGTGATCTGTATAGATCGATGACGTCTATATAGTATCATCACCGGTACATGGTTCCAGTTTGGTGGTTATCATAAGATATAATCATGTCCATATCCGGACGTGAAATGGTCTCTTGTCTTAGACATAACAAGAATAGGAATGGCATGTTTACAATAATACATAAATAGTGAAATATATGTTCCTTTTCCAGAGGTCCACGGAAACCTAATGTATGTCTCCTAGAGCAACGTCCTGATAGTTATTGATTAACTGAATAGTATAGTTTTTTTCTTCAAAAGAATGTAATTAAAATAATTTTAAGTGCTTTTAAATAACAATCACGATTAATGACTTTTCCAGCTCTAAGAAAAGTCAAGAGTATTGATACAAGACTAAACACAACCTCGTGAACTATCAAAACAAATCATTCAGCATACAAGAACCCTGAATTATCCAACTTGTTCACAACATGACGGAGTTAAGTTTTCAAAATATGAACCACAGAACATGATAAGTTTCCATATGTACCCTGTATACGTTCTATGAAGATGTCCCGCCCAAATATTTTGTTTTCATAAGAAACCCCTAAACATGGGTTAACATTTTCAAGAAAATCCCCAATGCATTTGTATTGTTAATATACCCATATAGAAAAGGATCCCGTTTTTACGACAAAGCCCTAAACATGCCGGGCATCTTTTTCTTATGTGCTCCTAAAAATCTGAGTACCCCTGGGCTTTGCGTATGTTTAGTTTGAATGGAATTATCCCCCACCCCCACCCCCCCCCCCCCCAAAAAAAAATCCAGGTAGAACGAGAATCAGGTAATTGCATTAAAATATGTGGCGGTGTCGTTATGACATTTAAAATCAGCACCCTCCTCCCATTTTGTTGTGTTTCTAGGACCCTCATAATATTATTGAAGTATTCTCTATGTCAAAATATTGATCGATGTCAAATTCTTATTCATTTGTTGTTGTTTTGCTTTTTATCCACAGGGCCCTGGACTGACTCATGTAAACGCCGTTGGTCGTAAGTTTAAAACCACAGGCTAACAATGACCATAGTTTAAAAAATGCGAGCTATGATAATCCTCCATGATCTAGGTGTCTGTGATAAGGTCTAAAAATTAAGCCCTGAAAGAACCGTATTTCAAAATCATTATTTACTGCTTTTAAAAAAAGTGAAAATCTACGAGTACTCGGGTTGACCGGATTCACCACGCCCGTTTCCTCCCATAGACTTACTGTGTGTATAGATCTAGGCTAGTCTCTTACCACTACCCCCACCCCCGCGAGATGGACCAATTCGCCATCCCGAGCGCACCGTTCATTCGATACCCCGCATACCTCTCACACATCGATGCGCAGCATCACTTCTCCAACTGTTGTAATTCTAGGCATATTCATCTTGTCCTTTTAAGCCCTTAGTATGTAGCTTAGATATCACAGTTTTACATTTTAATTTGCAGCTCACACAATGTTGTCTATATCTTTAACTCTTAGTTTATTATCGGGTCTGATATGAGTGATTCGTGTCGAGTTGCAGATTAGTAGATATGGAATTTTGTCGAAGTAACATCGACCTTAGTAATACCAACTCGCACTTTAGCACCAAGAGTAGGGAATCAATTCCAGGTGTAACACATCTCTCCACTGTCTAGTTCTTGCACGAGTCAATCGCCCGCAAAGAGGTGCGCCACTTCGGGAGACGCCAGTAAAGGTGCCGCATAAACACTCAACCATCCATCTGCAGCTATTTAAAAATTCTATGGCTGAAATGTGTTCTCTTTCTTCTTGCTTCTCTTCCTCCATCGTTCCTTCTTCTACTTGCGAGTCTCGGTCTCCGTGGTTCTTCTTCTTCTTCTTCTTCTTCCTCCTCCTCTTCTTTTCTCTTGCCTCTCTTCTTCCTCCGTCTTCTTTCTTCTTCGTTGTAACCTATTATCGGTTGCTCAGTTGCAATTGTTTACTAATAGGCCTAAATCGTTATCGATAACAGCTTAAGGCCCTTACTCATAAACATACATGTTCAACAATCACGCTTTCACTCTTCACTGCCATTTATTCATGAGACAATTTCCTCGATATTACGCTGAGTCACGACTTCTGTGTTCAAATTTGATGAAGTTTGGTAATTTGGTCCTACATGTATATGTGCAGCACTTCGGATTATCCTGAAACAACTAAGGGCGCTCGGAAATTGTTACTCGATCTGTATCTATTTATGGTTCCTCGCCCACTGTGTCGTTATCCTTGTTCACCGAATTTTCGTAAACTTTACAGTTTGGTTTCGTCTGCCTACCGAGGAGAGCCGGAGGCGTGTATTGCTTTTCTCAGTTTGTCGCACTTTGCCGTTCTAATTCATTTTGCCACACAAGTGCAATATTTGTCATTACGAATGTGAATTGTCATTACTCACTTTCGTCCCGCACACGAGCGAATGGACTGAGGGATGATAAAAAGCAAAAGCTCGCTCTGTTGTAAAAATAAAATTAAATCAAATTATCACACAAATTTGGTCCCATCCTATTGATTTGTGAATGCCGCTAATAATTAGAAGGGACGGAAATGATGTAAATTCTGATGAACATGGTGAGCGTGAAAAAAGACGTAAATTATTTTGCGCTCACCGTGTTTCCAGTGACCTGTGACCGGAGAACTGCAAATTACCATTGACCAACACGCCGTCGTGTTAACCGCAGATTTGTCAACTATGTAATCTTACGAAGCTACGAAAAATGGGAATTAGAATATCACGCCTCGACATCCTGACGACGAATGCAGAATTG
>JZLH01S0074623.1:2303-13133 GCA_001188425.1 Eucidaris tribuloides | reverse complement strand
GTACTATAAGTCGGTGTGCTAAGTTTAGAAATTTGGTTTTGAAAGTTAAACTGGTTCATTTTCAGCACCTTGGATAAATCATACCTCCAATGGTTGATAAGTACACTGCTACAGATGGAACGAATCCTTTCACTATGGCATTAGGAACTAGGAATATGATCCATCCAGTATACGTAATTCCATGAAGGAATATCGCAGCCATGACAAGCGTAAACATGGGATAGTCGATGAATATTCTAAAATCCAGGGCGTCACCAATTGCCTTTAGTCCGGTACGTAGTCCATGGCACGCTGTTCTCAGCTTGCTACTGAAGTAAGACTCCTCGGGGAGTGGTTGATACCATGAGTGCAGATTTAGCTCGTCTTCTGAGCTATCGCTATACCTTGCGCCTCGGTGGGTAAGGTACCTTTGAACGTCTCGCGCGTGGGCGCCCTGTTCTGTCCATTGGGGTATGGGTCGCATCAAAGCTCCAGAAACCATCGAGTGGAAGTTCAGAGCTCCTAGAACGAGCATTGCACTTCGCCAGTTGTAGACGCGAATTAACGCCTCTGTTAGCGGCGGAAGGGCCATCATCCCGCAACCTCCTCCGCTGAGCATGATGCTGGTTGCGATGAAATATGATGTCGGAAAATATCGCACAACCGTCACCCGAGTTGAAAGGATCACTAGACCGTAACCTATAGCTGCCAAAGAGTTCAAGAATAAAGATGGCAATATGAACATATCAGGGATAATGATAGAAGGCTGTAGGTATACACAGGGACAGCGTCAGGGCGAAAACCCAAATCGATTTT
This sequence comes from Eucidaris tribuloides, assembly GCA_001188425.1. NCBI lineage: Eukaryota > Metazoa > Echinodermata > Echinoidea > Cidaroida > Cidaridae > Eucidaris > Eucidaris tribuloides. The sequence goes on along the minus strand of JZLH01S0074623.1, from coordinate 12,338 downwards.
GTGACAAGACAAAAAAGGTAATCAGATTTTTTTTCTGGAAACCAGTGTATGGTGCAAATTGATGCAACAGGCAAACAGAAGGGTCATCAGCTTTTTCACGACGCCATTTATGGTGAAAATCAACACTTCATTACACAAATGGTGGAAGATCTAGGGAGGGGGTTGACAAACAAAAACTCAAAACCCTTCATTTTCTCTACTGTAAAAACTTTTTGGGCGACCGCCTGCTCCCGTGGCGCCAACCCTGGGTGTACCATTTGTGACGATAGACAGTGTAAGTTTGCCCTATGTTATCTCAAAAATATTCGTGCCAACTTTTGTTTAAAGGACACACTTTCAGATTACTTACCACCACGAGATCTATTACTTATCTTCCACATTTCTGTGATACATGTATTTCAAATGTATAAATCTTTTTCTCATATCAAACCAAAGGGACTTAAACATCCCATTAGTTTATCATTTTAGAATAGAATTATATGAGGGAAAGCTTTAGGTGATATTTTGATTCTGATGTCTGGGTTGTTGTTTGTAAATTAATTGTATGGAGTTTGATATATTATAGTTACTGGGAGGAGGAATCAAATTATTTTTAAATTTCACAACGAATGACATTGAACGAGAATGATGACATAGATCCCTTAGCAGTTCAAGAAGCAAAACAGTTGAGAGAGGAAAACACGAATAAGATAAGTATTCAGAGAGATGAAATGTGATATAATAGATTTATTCATATGACGCCCTCTGTATCTTAAGATTCCAACTGCTGATCTATTCGCTGCCAAAGTGTGACGTAACTTGACCTCGGGTCACGCTCACTTCCTTGACAATGGTTCACGCACTTTCCATAACAACGTATCACTCATACAGTTTACACGGAAACTTCGCTATGACTGCCTGGAATTTTCCCTCAAAATCAACAATTGTAGCAAAAAATAAGGCAAAAGACCATATTTCTATAAAGGATAAGTTGTCTGAGAACACACTCCAGTACCTGAAATTCCTTAATTTTGTCTGCGTTTCGGATAATTACTCGTGAAAATAACACATTTTCCCGTACATTGACACGACGGTCATAGCGAACTCACGGCCGGTTCAGTGTTCATATCGCGCTCACGCATAGCGTGAACCAGTTACCAATGGTTGCGGCTGGTTGACCTCGGAGTGACGTCACGACTTTGTCAGCGAATAATGTTAACAAACATGTCAGAAAAAAGAACCATAAGACTCGAACCTGTCATCTACTGCTTTCTGGGTAGCGACACAACCAACCAGGTTATCCCTGATTACCGGAAGTGACACGATGAACATTGGATCAAAAATCAGGCTCTCAACTCTGACATAGTCATGTTAAATAGTCCAAGGCGGACATTTTCATATTAGATGAATGAAAAAGATTATTCAGAGAGGTAAAATGTGATATAATAGACTTATTTCATATGACGTTCTCTGTATTTTTAAGATCACAACTGCTGATATATAATTTAGAAATACAGAGAGCGTCATTTGAACAAATCTATTACATCAAGATTTACATTGATGATTTTTTTTGCAAGGGAATTAAAAGGGAATTATTGATACATCAAATCAGTTACAATCTACGTTCATATATTTCATGTTATTTACAATCTATCATTCGATTATTTAACCAACCGTGTCATAATTTCCTAAATCGGTGACCCCGCGCTACGTGGATGGGCAGTATTTGACATTCCCCTTTTCGTAGTCATGTTAACTTAATTCTGCATATAGCATATTCAAATTCTTAGCATATTTCACAAGTTGTATTTTCAGATTTTTTATCGCCTCTCAGCCGTTCATTTAAATTCGCAGCTTCGAGTTTGGTGTGGGACTATTGTAGTGACTTCAATTCGCTCCTTCAAATTTTTACTTGTGAAATTATTTCCCCCCAACTTTCCATGTTCAGTAGAAATTTACCTGCAAAAGTTTGTTCAATTGCAAACCAGTTTGAACCAGTTCAGCCACGTTTACACAAGAGACGTTGTGTCGCAATAGTATTGCAATTATACAATGCCACATAACCGAATTTATGATCATCTTATGTGTTGTATGTCAACATTCATGTTCAGTGTAGTTGTTTTGTGATTGTTCAGAGAACATTCAATTCTGCCTACGTGGCCACTGAAAGGAGACAACAAAAGTCTGTCAGGGTGGCCCAGAAAGAATGCTACACTTGGCGAGTCGTTAATTTTTTCAACATCATAGGCAAAATGTCATTAGTTGTTGTTGTTTCATGTGTTATAGAACATTACTTTTCCGACAAAATTGCCATAGAATAAGTGCTCAGATAGACCACATGAATGCCTCGCTATTGATACGGAAGACAATGGTAAGGTACGTCAAGGCTTACATTGTCATTGCGGCTTGATATTGCAGCTTATTCTATGGTACGTCGAACGCGAGAATATTTTGGTGCTGTGATGATTGCTGGAGTTGAAAACAAAATAGCAAATTTGGGAATACATTGCCTCAGAAAAATAGCCCTAAGATCCAAACACCTTAATCAAAATCAATGATCATGGTATCATTTCGTCGGCGTTCATCCGAACCGTCGTATCGCTATACGACAGTTTGATTGACCGCGCCTCGAGCGAACGCGTTCAAACCGAACTGTCGTATGTTACGTGTACTATGAATGATGGATACGACAGTTTGGTTTGAACGCGTTCGCTCGAGGTCAATCAAACTGTCGTATAGCGATACGACGGATCGGATGAACGCCGACGATTTTGTTGGAGAAAGAATGTTCTAACCCACAAAATAAACACCAATGACATTTCGTGGATGATGTTGAAGAAATTAGCGATCACATGTGTTGCATTCTTTTGGGGGTCACACTGTGTAGGCCACCTGTCTATAAAGTCCACTTCTTTCCCTTGCATCGCCTCTAGAGACAAGTCTTACTGAAGAGTCGGATTTCAAAACGAGCTAAATCAATTTTCCATCAAAACTGAGTCACTAACATCAACACATTTACCACCTACTTACCCCCGGTGTCACTCACCGACTGGAGTGGTACCCATGCTTGTCCAAACACCTCAAAATTAGACCCTAAACGGAGTAATTCTAGGCCCTAGAGGGGCCAAATTTCACCCCTAAATGACGAAAATGTAAAAAGTGACTATAAATTGGGGAAATGGCGTAATATAATGTAAAATGTGACCCTAATTGGCGAAAGTGCCGTAACACAATGAAAAACCCCAAAAGAACATATGAGAAAAATGCCCTCTTGTATGGTGTGTCAGTGGCACAGAACAGTAGATTTGCCCATGCAAAGAAAAAAAAAATACATAAATGCTGAACAACAAAACAAGAAGACGTCCACAAAACGCCAAAGGGACGAATATTACTGGAAATACACCCTTAAAAAAAAAAAGTCGACGACCAAACTGAAAAGTATCCCTTTTTTTGAAAAACGTCGACGCTGCCGTAGATCTGAAATTCGACCCTCATTCGACTTGTTTTTGACAAACATGGGTACCACTCCAGTCGGCAAGTGACTCATCCGGGTACTTACCTACCGATAGTATGAAATTTGAAGCCAAATATCACAAACAAGTACAAATATCTCGGGTTTTACTTTGATTTTTTTATGTGTACAAACTTGAGCAACGAAATGCATTTTTCTCAAAAGTTACTAGAGTTACTAGAGTGGGTGCGCTTGCATTTGATAATCTCTCCGCCTTGGAGAAGGAACGAGAAAGTATATTCATTGATTTATTTATTTTAAAAAAATGTAATTTTCCATTCATAAACGGAGTTAGGACATCATTTTAGAAAGACTCCTTCAACGTAAAATGTATGCGTTATATTGTATGTTGCAATACTTTTGAGTAGCGAGGGTATATACACGCATCGTGTGATGTTTATACATACATATCAGGATTGTTAGTTTGGCGTTTTTAACGTCAGAAACACCAAATTTGGCGTTTTTTTTTATACCGTTTCGTATTGAAGAATTCAAAGTGCACGCCAAACGGATATTGGCAATATTTGGCGTGTTTCAATGGCATACCTAAAAAACATTATGAAGCCCAATTTTCAAAGAATTTTCAGTAAAATACATGGCACAAGCCAGGGACCAAAACTAGAGGTGCACTTGTACTTCACGTTCAAAATCTGGCTGCGCGTAACCCGCGGCACTGAAATTTTCGGCTGCGCCAGCGGCTGCGTCAGAGGTTTCAAATGTGTCATAAATTGATTACAACGTTATTTCTAACCACATCTATTATATGCTATGCTGCCGATAAAATGCAACAAATGCGAATTGGCGTTTTTCACTGAATTTGGCATGTAATTTGGCGTTTTGAGAACCGGAAAACCTGGCAACCCTGATACATATCTTACCAGTGGGAGCATAACGTTACAAAATTGTGTATTCTAGGATGTTTGTCTATTCAAGTCAGATATCAAAGTTTGACCATTTTTATTTCAAACTAAAGCTCCGCAATGTTAAATTGTGTCTTGACCTTAACCCTCTCAGAACCACTACAACAAAACTCCGTACACTTTGCATGTGATATTCTGAGTCCGGTAATAAAAGGGTTAAAGACACAAGTTAACATTGTGGAGCTTCAATTTAAAGTAATAGACTAACATTGTGGAGCTTCAATTTAAAGTGATCGACTAACATTGTGGAGCTTCAATTTAAAAAATTGTCAAACTTTGATATCTGACCTACATAGTAGTGTTCAAATGGACAAATAAACACCCTAGAATACAAAAGTTTGGAAAGTTACACTGGCAATGGCAAGTTATGCATGAATAAACGATTAAAACTCGGGGCGAGTTTTAATAGCCTAGGTGTACACACAGTAGGTCTATGGGAGGAAATGGGCAAGTGAATCTGGTCAACTTACGATTTTCACTTTTTTAAAGCACTAAATAATCATTTTGAAATACAATTTTTTCAGGACTTCATTTTTAGACCTCATCAAAGATACTGGTAGTATGGGGAATCATGTGGCTCAGATTTTTTTAACTGTCACAGTTTACCACAGTGGTAAATGTTAGTCAATACCTTTAAAACAAAAGAGTAAAACTGTGATATCTGAGCTACAAAGTAGTGCCTAAATGGACAAATAAACACCCTAAAATAGAAAGTTTGGAAAGTGATGCTGCCACTGGCAAGATATGCATGAATGAACGTCACCCATGAATTTTCACTGCGGTGAAGTATAAAATAGCCTAGATCTTCACACAGTGAGCCTATGGGAGGAAATGGGCACGGTGAATCCGGTCAACCTGAGTACTCGCAGATTTTCACTTTTATAAAGCACTAAATAATGCTTTCAGTGAAATACAATATTTTGGGGGCTTCATTTTTAGACACTTAGAGCATGGAGGATTGTGTAGCTCATATTTTTGGTTAAACTGTGGTCATTGTTAGCTTGTGGCTTTAATAAGGAAACCGGAGGTATTTTCTTTACCTGAAACAACAACTGCTGCTGTAAACTGACCGCCAGTCTCGACAAACGCACAAATGCTGAACCCCATGCCGCCCAGAAAGCCTCCAGTCATGACCAATGTTCGAGCACTGCAGATCTTTAGTAGCTGATTCGTTACAATTGCTTTGGATGAAAAAAAAGGCAAAATGGAAATGGTAAGATTGTAAGTAGTCCTTAATTTGGGATGCGATGTTACTAGAGTCAATTATGCCGTTTAAGGTTATTTAAACAGTGCTTCCGTCGAACATGTTCTCCTTGTTTAACAATAGCTTTCAGATGTTGCTGCGAGAGTAAATTTCTTGCATTGATTTATAATGGTACAGTTTCCATCAGGGGCATACTTTTTAATTCATTATGAATAATATTGACTTCTCAAGTAAATAAATTCCAAACAAATCCTTCTAGCCTGAATTTTATACTCTAGTCTGTATTGCTATCGGGGGGGGGGGGCGACTTAGTATAATTGTGTGATACCTATGTGCCGCGGTTGAGACCCCCATTTTCAGGCCAAATTTCAGTTCGAGAGCATCTCAATTTCAGAAGACACAGACAATTTTTGAGTTTTTTTTTTCAGTTCTAGAGACCCCCCAAATTTGCCGTTTTGCTTTTGAGCATTGCTCTTTCAGCACGGCGCGCCGGAACTTCGCCGCTGTGCAGTTCCGGACTATCCCCAATTATGAAATTTACCTCAATATGATGCTATTTTTGAGGCGAAAATTCCTTTATACATACAAGCGGAATCGGATTATAATGTATGTTGTCGTAATAATTTCTTCATTCATAGAAAACAAACAACATGGTAAATTTATACATGGGCCTACACATGTATACGGCGATATCTAGGACCACTGTTATTTTGGCGTAACAGCCAGGACATGATTTATTTATTATTTATATCACACTCACTAGAGGAGTAACCAGCTAAATTATGACAGGCTTATGAACAACAATATAGATAAAAGAAAAACATACAAATGTATAAAAAGATATGAATACAAAATGAATCATTACGAGAGAGAAAATGAGTAGAATTTTTACAGCGTATATAATTCGCATGAAAATGGTGCATTTTTATTGTGACAAAATGGAAACCTTTTACGAAACATATTCCTTTTTAAAAGGCAAAGTCCACCCTGATGTCAAGTTGGTTTTAATAAAAGCAGAGAAATGAGGGAAGCATATTTATAAAAATCTGACAAAAATCCACCAGATAATAACAAAGTTATGAAGTATCAAAGTTTTAAATTTGTGACGTCACATGCAAGCAGCTCCCCATATGTCATGTGATATAAATTCCATGAAATTGCCGTTTCCTCAGAAATTTGAAAATGATTTTACCTGTGCATTCAATATATTTTTAGAAACATTATTTTATATAGGCTTCTATGAAAACAAAATCAATTATCATGAACCATTAAAAATATGGCAATTTATGGAATTTATATCACATGAGAGTGAGCTGCTAGCATGTGACATCACAAAATTAAAACTTTGAAACTTCATAACTCTGTTATTCTTTGGTGGATTTTCGCCAAACTTTCATTAATATGTTTCTCTCATATTTCTGTCTTTATTAAAACCAACTTGACGACAGGGTGAACCTTGCCTTTAAGTAGACTGTATTTATTTCATGCAAATTTCTAATATTTTTTCGTACTTACCTAATCCGAGTGAAATACCATGTGACATGCCCACAGCCAGACCAATGACTGATGTAGATGTTTCCAGGTCCGATACCAGGTGTGGCAGCAGCACCCCGAAAGCCTTCAGAGTCCCGATGTTGACGAAATTAGTAACAAATGCCCCTACCACCACTAGCCATCCCCATGTGGGCCTAACATGGCGAATGTCGCAACCCATCCCTTTCACGATTATATCAAAATCTGATAGTTCTCCTTCCTGTATTTTTAGTTTAAGACACCGAATATTTGATGGAAATTACTATAATGGTCACAATATGAGAAGATCTGTACAACTTTTTCCCGGACTGGACACATTCGGCCTGCATCACTTTTCGCATTTCTACCGAGCCGTAGGCCTACCGATCCCTCAAACTGCGAAACACCACACAGGTAGCATGCCGTATCATTGGTTATAGAAACTTCAAATAAACGGTGAATTCATAGTGTAGTTATTTCTCACCCCAAGGCGTTGCCATTGTCTGGAGGCGTGAAAACTCGATCCGACTTAGTATGGAAAATCATCCAAAAGCCACTCCACTGTGAGACAATTGTTTTTAAACTGGTCCCAGCGTGTTCCCCATTCATTCATCCATGTAAAACACAAATCCAAATATCAGTATAATAAGCCGCTCAATGCATTACACGATACATTTTCTTTTTGTGATTCCAGTTCAATTAATTTCCCGTTAAGGTTTATGTTACCTTCATAAATCGCCTGATCGAAGATGTCAACGATTTTTGTTGGCCAAATTCATAGACACACCTAACTGTTCTGCTTTTAAGCTTTGCCCACACCAAGTCAATGCCATCTTCTCCCAAACTTGATCGCAACGGTTGCAGCGGATAAATTACTCTCGAAACTGTAGACATGGACGTTTCCGTTGCCATTCCAACTCGTATTACACTTATATATCAATGAGGCAATACATCACTCTTTTTGTTACAAATACAGGTAGATACAACAGCATACTGTGAAACATGTTTTTGGTATTCATCGTCAGGATTGTTCGTTTCTATTGCAGCGATTTCAAGTGTCATTATATTCAAGTACGAACAGGAGTTCAAACTTATGGCGCAGTCACACCTTGACGATTTAGCCAGCGTATGCCGACGTATGAAAAATTTGGCGAATACGTCGTCATACGTTGAATAAGTTATGGGTAAGTTTTGTATAGGCCTAAGTTATGTGCACGCTGAAGCACGCTTGGCACACCTCGACGATTTAGTCAGCGTATGCCGAAGTATGAAAAATTTTGCGAATACCTTGTCATACGTTCAATAAGTTATGGGTAAGTTCTGTATAAGTTTTGTATAAGTTATGTGTACGCTGAAGCACGCTGGTATACGTCGTAGTACGACGAGTTCGTCGAAAAATTTTGTGCAGGCACAAAATTTTTCGACGTATGCCAACGTATGATCATACGTCCCGCATACCGCGGGCCATACGTTGTAGGTAAGTTACGCTTTCGTTGACAATTGACATACGTCCACACGCGTTATTTGTAAGTTGCTCATAAGTCGAAATACGTCACGATAATGTCTAGGCAGGGATCTTCGATTTTTTTTCAGCATAACGGAGATGTTGGTAGAGTGGTGTTCGTATTGCAAAGTCGAATGCGGTTATGATTGGAATCGTGGAACGTAGTCTTTTTATATTTATTTATTGATTGATTGATTGATTGATTGATTGATTGATTGATTTATTCATATATTTATTCACAAAATTGGAACTCAAAGAGTTGGATTAAAAATACAAAGTATGACAATTACAACCATTGGTATGAGTAAAATACACATAATTTACACCAAAATCCTGTATACATATGAATAATTAACACTGGTGGAAAAATGTGATAGACATTAGAAATGAAAATAAAAATATAAAAAAGGGGCGTTCCTGCGAAAAAACAAATTTGGAAATAAAGGGGTGTTAAGAAATAAATGTGTAAACAGCGTAAACACAAACATCCCAGGTACAGATTACTAGTAACATAGTAAATTAATTTTTAAACAGGTATGATTCAAATCAATGTAAATACAGAAATTCTTCGTCAAACTTTAGCATATATAATCCACAGTAAGACAGGGATGGTTTCCGGTGAAAATCACACACACACACACACACACACACACACACACACACACACACACACACACACACACACACACACACACACACACACACACACACACACACACACACACACACACACACACACACACACACACACACACACACACACACACACACACACACACACACTACGACTACGACTACACTACACACACTACACTACACTACACTACACTACACACTACACTACGACTACACACACACACACACACACACACACACACACACACACACACACACACACACACACACACACACACTACACACACACACACACACACACACACACACACACACACACACACACACACACACACACACACACACACACACACACACACACACACACACACACACACACACACACACACACATATATATATAATTTATATATATATATATATACACACACACATACTCCGTCACACACATACACACACACAAATACACACAACACGCACACATACAAGACAAAAATACAAACAATATGAGGATTGATGTGAATATATGTATGTATTATCATGAATGATACACAGATTTTTCATTACATATAAACGTACATTTAGTGGCAGGGGTATGATAACTGCAAGTTGAAAATTGTACACTGGACCCCATCTAATATTGAGTTATAATCAATCTATCTTACGATTGATAAGTCAGTGCCCAACAGTGTATTGAGTAAATTTACAATCAATTGTTACGGTTGTTACCATTTTGGGGGTCCCAGGAAAGTAATAGGTTTTCCACATTT
>JZLH01S0074620.1:107508-125924 GCA_001188425.1 Eucidaris tribuloides | reverse complement strand
ACAATGAAAACATTAATATATAAACTGAAGTGATCTAGCAAAGATGGGATATTGATAGAAAGAAGTATTAAAAAATGTTTAAATATGTATTTACCATGCCCAGAAACAATTCTTTTAACACTCATTTTCAAAAAAATTTCCTACTCTTGCTCGGTCACTTCACTCCTTCAACTACCTGTTTACATTTTTTCACATAGGTCTACTTACTATACATCTTCTTGAAATCCTGACAACAATCCTTCTAATAATTTTCATAAATATACCTTTGAAATATGTATTTACTGTGCTTAGAAACATGTCTTTGCTATGTGTATTTCAAAAAATTTCTTGCCGTGGGATCCCCATCCCATACCCGTCCTCCGCCCTCACGCAAGTATAAATACCCAATTACGGTTTTTCACATACTTCCCGAACATTTTTTTGAAATCCTGAATCTTCATCAAAATAATAACTGGCGTAGCAAGGGGGCATACTAGGGCCAACCCCACCCCCTATTCAGCAGCTAAAAAAAAGATTGATAAAATAGAAGTCACCGAAAAATCACGGCACAGACGCAGGTGCGTCAATGCATTTTTCGGATGGGGGGGGGGGCAATATTTTCATTGTCGTGGAAACAAAATGTCAAAAATTGTTGGCGCACTCCGCGCACAAAATTACAATATCAGCAAGCAACTTTTCGTGCAAGGCGTGTCGCAAAATTAAATATTGTATAATAGTTCAATGGTTTTTTAGTGCCTTGCGCTATTCTTGCATTATGTTTTAAGAATGATTCAATTTGTCATTTCTTGGGGGGGGAAGTAAGAAAAAGTCACAATTTTCGGCACACTCTGTGCGCAGAACTGCAATAATACATTATGCTGACAATTTTTTCGGAAGGCGCACACAAAATTGAACATTGTGTAAGTTTAATGGTTTGGTAATGCTTTGCGCTATTCTTGCATTGCGTTTTAAGAATGATTCCATTTGTCAATTTTTTGTAGTGGAGGGGACAAAAGTAAGGAAAATGTCAAAATTTTCGGCGCGCTTCGTGCGCAAAATGTTAACCATTTTTCTCGCAAAGCGCGAACAAAAACCCAAAACATTGTGTAGGTTTAATGGTTTTGTAGTGCCTTACGTTGCTTGTGAAACATATTATTTTCAATTTGTCATTTTTTTTGGGGGGGGGGGCAACACAATATGTCACAATATGTCTGCCCCAATAATTTCATTGGCATGGTAGTAAAATGATATACAATTAATGGGTTTGCAGTGCTTACGCTGCTTTTTATTTTTAAACATATAATTTTTCAATTTATCTTTTTTTTTGGGGGGGGAGGGGCAAAACAATATGTTTGTCCCAATATTTCCATTGGCGCAACATTGCAATGTCGGCTAGCAATTTCTCGCCCAAGGGACCGGTGCGAAGCAAATTGAAATTGTGTTAGTTTAATGTTTTTGTAGTGCCTTGCACTACTATTTAAACATATTCTTGCAATATATTTTAAGAATTTTTGCAATTTGTTACCTCTTTAGTAGGGGTATAAGAAAAAATGTCACGTTCTGCATACAGGGTGATCCCTCACTCGCCCTCCCCACATAAGAATAAGCTAGTCCTCCATGCAGCAAATAGGTCTAAACATAAAATGTGATTATTCGGGCATTAATCAGATATTGTGATAAATAAATATGTGCCCCCAAAACAAATACAATATGATAATAATCTAGCTAATTGAAAAAATATACTTTTATTTTTTTACAGTAAAAATGCAAATATTGTTTGTCTAATTAGCCAGAATAACGAATTGAAAGTGGATAAAATATTCGGATTGATTTGTCACTAAAGGGAGCCAAAAATATAGATTTTCTAAAGGTGAAAATGCATTTTTTTCTTATCCGGGGAGGGGAACCCCCTCCCAAAGCTATCCAAATCTACCCCACCCTCCCCCAAAATAAGAATTTTTAATATCATGAAGAGAAAAATTACCCGACCTCCGACCCCGGTGTTTTGTTTGTTGTCGTGTGTGTGTGTGTGTGTGTTTTTTTTGGATGGGGGTGGTATGTTCCTTCACCTTAGTCCAATCGCTCCACATCTGCCCCCACCCCCGCCCACTATTGAAAACACTGGCTACGCCACTCATATACAATACCTTGTAAAATATCATTTTACGCCATGCCTTAGACATAACACTCTTTTATGTGTTGTATTTTTAAATAATTCTTAACGTGGGAGAAGCGCCCCCTCAAAACATCACTCATCCTCCACGTCTGTGGGGTAGGGCCCCCCCCCCCACCTAATTGAAAAACCACTGGCTACAACCACTCAATATACATACCTGTAAATATCATTTTAACCGATGCCTAGACAACACCTCGTTTATGTTTGTAATTTTAAAAAAGTTTCTATTACAGTGGGAGAGGCCCCCTCAAACAACACTCACTCCTAGCTCAGTCTTATTCGGGCTCCCTCCGCTAGTATGACTACTCCACATTTTTTTTCCACATACTTCCTGTAGGCCTAACAACTTGTTGAAATCTGGACTGCAAATCCACTTTATAAATATACCTCAAATATAGGCAATTTACCATGTCTAAATAATCACGTTTTCTAATGCATATATTTCACCAAGTTCGCTAAATGTACCTTCGTGGGAAGAGGGTAGTCCCCTCCCATACCCTCCCCCGTTCGCAGGTTTCCTCCTTGCAAGTATCACTGCCAGTTGCAGTTTTCTATATACTCCCATGTAATCTATTTGAAATAATCCCTAATAATCTTCATAAAATATACATTGAAATGTTTATTTACCATGCCCAGATCACGTCTTTTCTTGCGTACTTTCTAAAAGTCCCTACCTGTGCGGGGTGGGAGGGGGTATCCGCCCTCCACACCCCTCCCTCCTGCTCGGTCCACTTCGCTCCTCGCATGTTTCTGTCAAGTCGCCCCCCTGACATCCTGCCAAGGCGGGGGGGGGGGGGGGGGGGGGGGCTGAAAATTCTGTAATCTTACCAAAAAAAAACAAAATCAAACCCGTGGCATGTCCTACTTAAGGTCTCTTTATGAATCCTACTTTTCTCCTAACTTTTTCCTAAATTTAGCTCCTATTTTCTCTAACTTTTTCAAGCCACGGTCGCACTTTGAAGCCTGGCAAACCCCAAATAGGCTGTTTTTGTACCTTGCTTCCTTCACTCTTCAAATCCCTGATGAGGAAAGTACGAAAAAATATTTGCCTCAAAAAATATTTCTATCTCTGCAGATCCAGAATATAAACACAACTCATTACTGCAAACAAACAACAATAATGATTGAAAGACAGGTTTTTTTTTTTTTTTTTTTTTTTTTTTTTTTTTTTTTTTACTAAAAAAAAACAATAACATTGTGGAAGACCTGTTTAAAAGATTGTTAGACTTTGCTATCTGACATATCTGACAGTGTTTGAATGGACAAATAAACACCATAGAACACAAAAGTTCAGACAGTTATGCAGTCACTTGTAAAATATGTACAGATAAAAATTGGCACATGAATTATTCTTGGCCAATGGAAATTGAGCAACACAGTGTTGTCAGTGGGGGAAAACTAGAATGATGTCCAATGATTTTTACTTTTCTTATTGCACTTAATGACCATTTTAAACTGTATTTTCTTAGGGCTTCATTTTTAGACCTTATCAAAGACACTAGTAGCATGGGGAATCATGTAGCTCACATAAAATAAAAGGAAATAATGTTATACAATGCCTTTACTATGTTCATTTGTTACTCACAAAAATATGAGGAACAACCATAACAACAAAATAATAGCGTTTTTTTCTTTGCCATATTCATCCCCTCCGCAGTGCAATGACTACCCTGTCAAGGACACCACAATGTCACTCAGCAACCTGAGGGATACCCAAGAATACGAGTTTAGAGTGATCGCCAAGAACAAGGCAGGAAGCAGCCCTCCCAGCCGACCACTCATCGGCATTGAGCCCAAGCCTTCATTCAGTAAGTCTCGTTTTGTTCAGTTAAAGATTGGATTCAGGATTTGCACGCCAAACAATGGCAAAATAAATGAAATCAGCTTAACTCTAATAGATCCGGGCTTTCTCCAGTCTTGTTATCCCGGGAGGCATTATCGCCCCCCCCCTCCCCCCCCCCCCCCCGATCTCGGCTGCAGATTGCGCGATTGCCGCAAACATTTGCACGCGCATAGAGCTGGATGTAATGTAAAGACTGTATCATTAGATTTTCAAAAAATACATATTTTATATTTTTTAATAATTAATTATGGAAATTTATGAATAAAATCATATTTTTGCCTATAACTCACTTAAAATAGCTTGTAGAATGCTAGGTTTTGGTGAAAATATTCTTTCTGACTTTTCTGACAATAACCTACAAAAAAAAATTCTTTTGTATGTTATGCAAATTGAGCAAAATTTAAACTCACGGAAAGAACAATATTCTGGTAGCATATTGTTATTAGTTTTTCTCATAAAACAACAAGTTCATGACATGGATCTCAAACTTTCAACACACCATTTGTAAGTACTTAACTACCATTTAGTAATGATAATGAAAGGTAGTGATGGATTTGCAAATCTTGAACCTATGTTTATAGGGGCATATGCCCTAAATCTTATAGATTGTTGCAGATTGCTACAAAACTCATACACAATGATGCTAGTAACAAAATAGAACTGACAATCTTACCATTAGTGACTTATTGACTTTTTGTGGGCTGCCCAGCGTACTGGAAGGCACATCCCAGATGTCTCTCGTCTACCATTTCACACCAAAAAGGTGAACCTCGCCAAGAAGGCAAACTCCGATTTCGATGCCGCTTGTCATGTGGGTAGTGCCTGGTACAAGAGTTATCCATGCAAACCGATGATGGGAAATATGCATATTAATGACCTCATTTGCATATTCCTCCTGATTGGCTAATAAGAACAAAGGTGAACTTCAACCACTTTCCATAGTCCAATTTCGATGCTGCTCGGCATGTGGGTAGTGCCATGTACAAGGGTTACCCATGCAAAGTGATGACGAAAAATATGCATATTAATGATCTCATTTGCATATTCCTCCTGATTGGCTAATAAGAACAAAGGTGAACTTCAACCCTTTCCATAGTCCAATTTCGATGCCGTGCAGCATGTGGGTAGTGCCGGGTACAAGGGTTACCCATGCAGACTGATGACGGAAAAGGTGTATATTAATGACCTCATTTGCATAATTCTACTGATTGGCTAATAAGAACAAAGGTGAACTTCAACCACTTTCCATTGTCCGATTTTGATGCCGCTTAGCATGTGGGTAGTGTCAGGTACAAGTGTTACCCATGCAAACTGATGTTGGAAAATATGCATATTAATTACCTCATTTGCATTTTTTCTTCTAATTGTCTAATAAGAACAAAGGTGAACCAGACTGCTCCAAGTCTGATTTCCATGCTGCTTGGCATGTGGGTAGTGCTGGATACAAGTGTTAACTAAGCAAACTGATGATGCAAAATATGCATATTAATGACTTCATTTGTATATTTCTTCTGGTACTTACTTTTATAGTCTTTCCACTATTTTCATTGGGACATGTGAAGCGGCCCACAGGTTTATATTCTCTGAATATAGCAATTACGAAAGCCGAGAACTGCGAAATTCTTGTTAATAATTACCCTTAATCATCTCAAACTTTGTTGGCCATACAAAGTTCGAGATGACCAGACCGTACCATATCTGCGGTGGGTAGCACGCTGGTGTACTATTATAAGGGCACGCATACGCCTGACTGCCCTCAGTAACTGCCGTATTTGGAATGTTTACATGTACCATACGTATCACGATATGGCTCTCTGACTGAATAAGTGTCAATGATTAGCAGCAAGAGGAATGCAAAGAAGACAATGTCAAAAATGCACCAAAATTCACTCTTTTTACGTGTATGTACATTATTAAAGGCTAATTTTTGCAGGTTATGTCATTGTATGGTGTTCTTCACACAGATATGAAGGTGAGAACTTGTATTGTCTTTTAGGTCTGGCATTCGCCCCTTTAATTCAATGAAGGTGTCATGGACATGTTAGAGTGTAGCATACCATTATTGGAACATACCCTATATATCGATGCACTGTAGAGACCTCAATGTTATATTGGGGTTAAAGGTCATGTATGTAGGCCAAAGATCAGATGAGGGCAATTGTAAAATATACCTATAGTGACTGCATACAAATAGAATGAGACGCGTATGGTTATCATCTTGTTTTATATGACAGCCAAACCAGAAGCCCCAGGAGAACCAGTGGCCGTCAACGTTGGCAAGGATTCCGTTGACCTGGAATGGGAGAAGCCTTCATCAGATGGTGGTGCTAAACTGACAGGTGAGTGACATATTTGTTTATACTTGGTCATACTGTAATAGTGGACATTTTCGTGCAATAAATTTTTGGCGCTTGAAGAGTTTGGTAAGAGTTTGCATGTTTTTAATTTCGCGGAACAGTGGAAGTACGGAGCTAGCAACCACACAAGGCACAACATTGTCTAAGCAGTTAACCACTGTACACGCATTGTCCAAACACCAAGCAGAACAGTTGGAAGGGCAAAAACCAAATCCTTGCAAAAATATTTGCATGTTTTCATTTTTGTGCGAGCATCGTCAAGCGGGAAATGCGAGAAGATTTCCACGCCATGAAATATTCAACGTTTACAGCACTTGATTCAGATACAACACTTGGTAGCCATATTTCTACCATGTGTATATCAGCTCACTTTCACTTATGGAACATTGGTTTGATACAAAACTATCTTATGGAACTAGCAACAGCGAATTTATTTCATGCATGTGTTACATCACATTTAGATAGGGGTAATTCATTTTCATTTGGACTGCCTGTCACTCTCTTGAATTGTCTCAAAAGAGTTCAAAATATTGCTGCATGAGCCATAGCTTACACCAAACCTGATGAAAATATTACGCTATCATATCTGAAGCTGAATTGTCTTCCATTAATACCAAGGATTATCCTCAAAATTCTTCCGTTTATGTACCGTTGTACCTGGCAATTAATGAGGTAGCTAAAGTCTTCAAACTGTTCTTCAATTCCCAGGCTACACCGTGGAGAAACGAACCCCAGATTCCCCCGAGTGGCAGAAGGCTAACCGTTATCCGATTCGCGGTACCAGTTGCACCGTCGACGGCCTCGAACCTGGCCAGGACTACGAGTTCCGGGTGACGGCGGAGAACGAGGCAGGTCCCAGCGAGCCTGCGGTGATAGCACAGCCCATAACGACACAAGAAGCAGTCAGTAAGTTGTTGCTAAGGGAGTTGCTTGTTTTTATCCTCCAGTCATGAAACATCCTATGCTGTCATTGAAGTTCTGCTTATGATAGGGCTCTCCCACACTTTTTGTCTCACCTGCGTAGCAGAAGCGAGACATAGGCACTAATTTTCTGACGGCGGCGGCATCAATCAAAAACTTTTTGTGTTGAGCATAAGTTCTTATTCCATGGAAAGTGGACATGAGGGTTCTGAAGTATCACTTATCATTTGAGTAGAATTTCAGGTCACAAAGTCAAGGTCAAAGTTCATTTCACGTCAACAAACTTAGACACTGTTGTGAAGTCATCATCAAAAACTTAACCTGTTAACGATTTGTTGTTTTTATTTGATTTCTCTTGAAAAACAGCATTTTTGCTTACTGAATGAGGCTATCCAGCCATATATATTTTGTTTTGTAGGTTACTTACAGAAATAGATACCATGCCATGCCATGCCATGCCATATCATACCAACCTAGGAATAATCAGGTTTTTGAATTTTTGTCCCCACTAAGTGAAGTTCACAAGGGGACTATATCTTATCTATATCTATAACTAAGATTGGTTTGCAGCTCCGAGTTCATAACCCATACCAATTCGTAAGGGTCATTTTGTAAGAAGAGGGTACCCATGTCGAAGGATTTTTCTTTAAATACAGACCCATTTCTAAGGGTTTTGAACCAGGGTTTTAAATGCATTTTACTTAAATACAAACCAAATACACAGACAAGAACCCATTTGTAAGGGCTTGCATCCAAATTTGGATCCAAATCTAAGGATATTTTGTCTGAAAAATAGACCCATGTCTGAGACTCTCATGAAAAAAATAACTCATTAGAGTAAAGACCAAAGTTTTCCGCGGAATCACGGAATTTGACGTACAACATGAAAAACAGCATTTTGCCAAAAATGGGGTAAAAAAATCATGCCTAAAATTCCCGCAAAGTAAAATTAATAAATATTTATTAAATAAAACTAAAGTAATTTACCAAAAAGATGCCTAATAAAGCCAAAGAAATCCTGTTTTACCTGTAAATTTGTTCCCAAACCCTAATCAAAACCCCCATGGGCCTAGTAAGCTTGTCGTTATTTGTAATTCTTCAAACAAAAATTCAAGTTTGATAAATTTAAAATTACGTGGAGAAACCTGGAATTTGACATTTGTGAAACTGAGAAAAATGGAATTTGACATTTGTAAAATGGAAAACTTTGGTCTTTACATTAGAGCAGCACCTCCCTATATGGCACATATATGTGAGTACCTCTTCACCCCTCCCCCCCCCATCCCAGATAATAACCATGTTTTTGTATGCATGTTCATCCCATCAACAGAGGGTAAAGCGCCATTCTTTGAGAAGCGCATCGTCAACACGACAGGAGCTTTCGGAGAAGAAGCCAAATTTGAGGCTGTCATCACTGGTGCGCCCCAACCTGAAGTTAAATGGTGAGATTGAAATATTTTCATTTTGCCAAGATGATGATCGATCATTTTTGACGGGTCTTAGGTTTTCGTATCCATGTCTTGTCAGTAATTGATAAACCTTAATCAGAAGTGTTATAAACACAGACACCTGCTGGGTATTGGGAACAATGATTAAAGTGTCACTTAAGTGGGGTGGTTGCGATTTGTGCATGGTCTGTGGTTTATAATACTATAGCTAATGACATATGCTATTTACCTTTAAAGCCACTGGCTAACATTCACCACAGTTATAAAAATGTGAGCTACATAATCCTCCATGCTTAAAGTGTCTTTGATAAGGTCTAAAAATGAAGCCGTGAAAAAATTGTATTTCAAAATGATGATTTAGTGCTTTAAACAAGTGAAAATCTACAAGCATTCAAATTGACCAGATTCACCTGCCTATTTCCTCCCGTAGACTTACTGTGTGCAGATCTAGGCTATTTTATCATCTAGAAATTGTTTATTCATCATACCTGGCCATGGCACATAACTGTTCCAAACTTTTGTATTCTAGGGTGTTTATTTGTCCATTTGTACTATGTAGCTCAGATGTCAAAGTTTGACAATTTTTTAAATTGAAGCTCCACAATGTTAGCCATCACTTTAACCCCTTGGGGACGACGGGCTTGTACAGAAGCCCAGTGCATTGCACATTCAGAGACGACGGGCTTCTACAGAAGCCCAGAAAATGTGACAAAAATTTCGGTCAAACATTGGATAAACAGTAGAGTTTTATTGCTTAATGCGTTTGTCCCAAAAATTACACATTTTTGCCCAATATAAAGTATGAAAATAAATATTCAATGTAGAATTTCAGAAGAAAATGTGAGGTTATATTCCCTTCAAAGTCAAACATGTGCAAATCGCGTCGTCTCTCAAGGAACAACAGTGTCGTATAGCATCGAGCCCAAGGGGTTAAAGTGATAGGCTAACATTGTGGAGCCTCAATTTAAAAAATTGTCAAATTTTGATATCTGAACTACATAGTAGTGTTCATATGGACAAATAAACACCCTAGAATACAAAAGTTTGGACAGTTCAGTGCCAATGGCAAGTTATGCATGAATAAACAATTAAAACTCGGGGCCAGTTTAAATAGCCTAGGTGTACACACATCGGCCCGTATTCTCATAATCGCTAAACCATCGCTAAACCCAGTTGCCGTACTAAGTTAGTACGGCAACTGGGTCTAACTTTCATTTCCTATTCTCATAATTCTCAGAAAAAGTTAAACCCACTTACCGTACTAACTTAGTACGGCAACTGGGTTTAACTTCCATTTCCTATTCTCATAATTCGTTAAACCCACTTACCGTACTAAGTTAGTACGGCAACTGGGTTTATCTTTAGACTAACGCGGGGGTAGGTTTAGCGGTGGTTTAACTGACATCTCGACGCTCAAAAGGTTTGATAATTGCGTTGAAAAATTGAAATAAAGTAAATCCACGACCTTGAAACGATCGGTTTATTAGCAGACAAGCAGGATCTGCTTGATTCTTACTCAGAAAACAAGTTTACAAACCGATTCAGGCTGTCCAAGAAGAAAAATGTGCATTTCTGCGACTGTTCGTCGCCGCCGCACGTACACAAACAGTGTGTGGCTGTGAGTAACACTACATGCCGCACGCACGGCCGGTTGTAATACTGTTCGAATCTGCCCCATTCCTGCCCGAGTATTATTACTGCGCACCAATAACAATAATTCACAGTCGAATCATCGTTTCATTGCCCCAAACGAACAAACTATTTACAGTTAACATTTTGTTTTAAATCATTGATGTAACAGAGCTAGTTTTGAAACATTATGAACGCAGTCTCTACGACTACGGTCAAGAATAAGGTCGGAGTCCTTGCGGAGTCCTTGCGCAACCGAGTCGAGTGACACAACGACAAATTAAAACACGAAGCCGAAGGTGGGTATTTACCGAGAAAATGTCATGCAGCGTATTCTTCAGAATATGCACCATTAATCAGACCAAGCCATACATTCAATATTTAAATTTATATCGTTAGATCAGATCTAACTTCAAAGAAAGACCCCTTAATAAGCATTAGACTTGACAATGTTGTCAGATCAATCTAAGTTATTTCGGCGTAACGTTAGACCCCATTCACTTTCGGCAGTTTCGCAACAACTGCATTGGCCTAATTCTGATTCTATTTTCAACCCTTACCTTGAATTTCCTGGTGAAGCAAACAGGTTTCCATGATTAATGATTTACTAGTAGGTCTACCCAATCCAATGATGGAATTTAGTTAGTCGTGACGACGCTTGTTCGCAGGCTGCATACAATACATGCTGTTATAATCCGATCCGGCCATGAAGTTGATGAACGACATGTTGTCTTGCTGTCAATCATGACGTCGCGCTCAATGGTCTAGTGCGCGCAACCAACGCGCGCGTCCATTTTTAATAATACGCGCTATGTAGTGTATTTCCTATGGAGCCGAGCGCGTTGTAGTGCGCACTAAAAAATCTTTGGTATTTGAGCGTACGCACTCGATCAACGTTACCATGGTAGTTAAAGTTTGCGTGGGTTTAACGCGGGTTTAACGCAGGTCTAACTAAACTCACCTTATGAGAATAGCAATTTGAAGTTAGACCGAGCGTGGGTTTAGTTAAACCCACGCTCGGTTTAAACCCGAGCTTAGTTTAATTTTTATGAGAATACGGGCCAGTAAGTCTATGGGAGAAAATGAGCAGGTGAATCCGATCAACTTACGATTTTCACTTTTTTAAATCACTAAATAATCATTTTGAAGTACAATTTTTTCAGGGCGTCATTTTTAGACCTTATCAAAGACAATGGTAGCATGGGGAATCACGTAGCTCAGATTTTTTTAACTGTGGTAAATGTTAGCCAATACCTTTAATATTTGTAATTTACCCATCGACGCCTTCGACCAACATATGTTTTTTGCCTTCAAACTAGGATTTTTAGTGTGCTTCGGTATGTTTTTTGGTCAGCAGAAGTTGGCAGCTCTGTTCCTCTATTCATTTTCTGGTTTATAAATCCACCTCCACAGTGGCACTTTAGATGATCTTCAGTGAACTTAACCCTATATTAACTGGGGGGGGGGGGTCAATTTGACCCCCCCCTCCGACGAATTCCGACTCCATGCGCCGTGCAAAATTTTTTCACCGCGTCGAATCGCCGACTTTTTACTATTCAAGCTTGCGGCAGCTTTTAGACATTTTCCGCGAAATTGACATACCGGTTACGACTGCGCCACTCTTTTTAATCATGCATGGTCAACCCAAAAATGCTAAACGTGATTTCGTTACAAATCAATGGAATTGTGTTTTAACGCCAGAAATCATAAATGTATGATTATTTTGCTTTTACGTTTGAAAGAAGTTACATTTTATGGCTTTTACGATTGCAACAAGTGTCCGCAACAAATTTCATCAAAAAAACAATAGAAAACAAAATGGTCAAAAAAAACATAGGAAATACATAAGAAATATCAGCAAAAATGAAATCATAAGAAATTATTCCAATTTGCATAATGTAATGTAATAATTGTTAGAAATGTAAAAAATTTATATTTCACCAAAATTAGCATTACTGCTAGACTGTAATAAGTGAGTTATAAGGCGAAAACAAAATTTACATACACTTATTTAGCATAATTAATTACTTAAAAATAGTAAAAAATAATTTTTAGGCAAATTTCACTATACAGTCGTGTAGTATACATCCGGCTCTATGCGCATGCAAAGTTTCGCGGCGATCGCGTGATCGGCAGCCGAGATCTCGACGGGGGGTCAATTGAACCCCCCCCCCCCAGTAAAAACCTGGTCTGAAATAGCCCAGTTAAAATAGGGTTAAAGGCACAGTATAACAATATTTCCATTTACAAAATCTAAGCTACATTATTCACCATGCTAGTAGTGTCTCTGATAAGGTCTAAAAATTGAGCCCTGAAAAATTGCAGTTCAAAATGATCATTAGGTTTTTAAAAAAGTAAAAATCATTGAGAAACCATTCCAGTTTTTCCCATCGACTGCTGTAATGCAAAATTTTCATTGGCCGAGAATAATTCATGTGCCAATTTTTATCTGTACATATTTACAAGTGACAGCATAACTATCTGAGCTTTTGTGTTCTAGGGTGTTTATTTGTCCATTCAAAGACTGTCAGATATGTCAGATAGAAAAGTTTGACAACACTTAAATTGGTTTTCCACAGTCTTATAAAGCGTCGTGAATTAGAATTTTACAAACTTAACTCTTTGCTTCCAAGAGTCTCCTATTCCCATAGAGTTAATACATGACACATCCAGTTCCCGTAGGCAACGGGTTAAACAAATTTGTGCATCCTTTCATTGCTAGGATCCGCAACGGCGAGGAGTTGTATGGTGGTGCCAGGTCCAAGATGCGACAGACCGAAGAGACGTACGTCCTGACGCTAGTTGACCTGCGGGAATCGGACGGCGGCGAAATTGTCTGCGAGGCCAGCAACAAATCCGGTACCGAAAGGTGTCGTGCCAAGCTGGTGATCATGCGTAAGTACACCGTGCCCCATTGGTCAGATTCCATCTATGGGATTTTTCAAAGTCATTTAAGCTTCTTTGCCTGAGATAAAAGCCATATTAATTAACATTTCAAGACATTCCAACAAAATCAGAGTATTGCTTTCGTTTTTAATAGAACATAGAAGTATTCAAACATTTTTTTTTAAAAACAATCCAACACCATTATTAAAACCAACACCTCTTTCTGACAACTCCACATTTTAAGAAAAAAAAATTGCCCAAATGTTGATATGGCTCAAAAAACTTTTCTCAGTTTTTTAAAGTTATGTGTGACCTTCGTTCATCTTCATCTACATGTACTGAATGTGTAACAATCAGTGTGCTATCTTTGGAAGATATGAACATTTTGTCATATAGATAGATGCTCTTGAATCGTCATACATTAAACCATATAGAAGTCATTGCTATTTACCCAGTTGTTGTTTTTTGTAATGGTCTTGAAATTTGGCACACACGTTGGTGTTGGAATAAACATTTTTTGAAAGCATCTGGAGGCTGTGTTGCCGTGGTAACGGCACATAAGTTCATCCTGATTTGAGGGGTGGGGATGGTGGTGGCGTTACTCACCTTCAGTGATATTTCTAGTTTCTTAACTCTTGGCCAAGATTAAATGTTCCATTTTGCCATTATTTATCATTTCAGTTCCACCAAGCATCAAGTCTCCTCCCCGTGACGTTGCCGTGGAAGCAGGTAACCCCTTTAAGGTCAAGATTCCCTTCACTGGCAAGGGAGACATCAAGGTCGGTGTCTTCAGGGGAATTGAGCCAATCACAGGTGAGGACAGTCATAGGGGTTGACTTCCAACAAAATATCCGAATAGAATTTTATTCTTTTGTTATTTTCGTCTTCTGTTTTCTTTCTTCTTTTCAATCATATCATTCTTCTTCTTCTTGTCCTCCTCTTGTTTTTTGCTTCTTGTCCTGCATATTCTTCTATTTCTCATCCCTCTCAATGCAGTGCATGCATTTACGCCATTAGGTTTTCATAATCGAAAGTATTTTGGGCCATATTGTGCCTCTGGCAATATTTTGAAATAATCATGAGATCGATGAATTAATCATGAGATCATTATCGTGTATTCGATATTTTTTCAACATCGAGTAATTTCGATATTATCAAAATATCGCCCAGCACTATCTTATGTCCTCCATACCTTCCCTGTCCAGATGACAGCCGTGTCAAGACCATTGTCTTGGACGACTACGTCCAGGTCAGCATCAAGGAGGCGTATCCTGAGGACAATGGCCAGTTCAAGGTCACCCTGGGTAACGACGTGGGCCAGGATTCCACTGCGTTTGGTGTCAAGGTCACAGGTACGCTATTTAGGCCACCATTGTTTTACACCCCCGCCAAACGAAGTTTGACACATGATGACATAAGTGGTACCCTGGGGTACTAAATAGAAATCCACCATTTTGTTGAATTATTATTTTTTTTTAGCACTGTGCCCTGGGTTACAAAACTGTGTAAAAGTTATGTTTTAAGTGTGAAAATAACAAATTTAGCTTCATTTTCCATAAGTTTATGTCTCTTTATTAGGCTCTTGAGCAGCCTCTACCTCATAACCACTGATCTCAGTGACCATAACCAAAGAAAATACATTTTTGGACACAATGCAGTACCCCGGGGTACACTGGTACCCAGGGGTAGCATGTGGTGCATCATATGTAAATGTGATACCTATGTGCCAAGTCCAGAGATGTTATATTTCTGGAAATTTCCAGATTTACTGGTTTTATTCATTTGGAAAAGAGGAGATCTTTAGTGTAAACTTAAGAATTTGTTATTGTTTGCAATTCCCAGTGGTTGTGAAGGCATTGTAACAACATTTCGGGGCTTGTCCAGGAAAATTAGCTTTAAGATACTTTGTTCATTCCTGGAGCTTTGTCGCTCCGCTCTCTTGCACATGCATTTCAGAAAATTTGAAATGCTGCCTGTGGCATCTCTGCAAGTCAAAGTAAATAATATGGGGTTCTGGAGCGGGCTTGAGTGACAAAATGAGAGTCGCCGGAATGGGAGCTAAGACCTCAAAATGATATGCTTCAGAGCGGCATGCTGAAAGGCATGCTCTATACCCGAATCTGGGAAAATCTAAGCCCCTTCTTGTATATAAAGGCTAATAGATTTCAAATTTCCGCTTCTATCCAAAACAATATCTTGTGAAATGTCAAAATTGGGTTGCCTTCCACTTCTTTGAATTCCTTTGAATAATGCATTGTCTAGATGTGTAGATTATTATTATATCAATAAAGCTTATATTGATACTGTAAAGATTACAGGTGTTTGTTTTTATTCAGGTTGATTACAAATAACTTGGAAGAAAATGGTTTTTATTGAGTTCAGATTTCTTTGCGTAATCTATGATTTTTTGTAAACTTTATTTATATTGTTTTCCCTAAATAATTTTTGGCATATCATAAACAAAGCAAATTTGTGAAATATGAATAATGCTTATTGTGAATATTTACATTACATTAAACCAACAGACAGACCAGGCCCCCCACGTGGCCCTCTAGAGATCGGGGAAATCACCAATCACAGTATAGCACTCGCCTGGAAACCACCCGCGAACGACGGAGGTAGTCCAGTCAAATCTTACACAGTGGAGAGGAGGGACGACGAGAATCCTGATTGGCTGACGGGTAACTCATTTGATTTTTACATTACATTTGCATCTAATTTAGTCTATGATATGTGGTGTGTCAACTCTACAATATACTGTGCTTTCTTTGTAAGGGTTACTGTTTTTGTAGCTTGCCGATTTTATGTAGCTACAACTTTACAAATGTATGTTTTATATTTAATGAACCCATTGCCTCCGAGATTCTGTACTTCCCACAGAGTTAAAGGTTAGTGACATGATTGGGAACACGTGAAAATGCTTCAAGAACCAATTGAGTTGAAATATATACCAACTATACACGAGCTGGAGTGGTACTCCCAGCTGGAAGGATTTGCCTCTAATTTGTTTACTTAAGGAGAATCAAGCATAAACATACTAGTATTTTAATTTTATCGGGGCACGATAAAAATAGGACCCATAGAGAGCCACTCAGCAGGTTTGCCCATCACATGGGATATTGACATTAGTTATTTTATAATGAGTCAATATTTGACTACTAGATTTTCACAGGAGAATCTTTGCATAGTTTACTTCATTCTAGAATAGTTTCAGCCCAAGTTGACTTACTTAGACTTAGGGACTCCCGCGTCGTCCGACGCATGAGGCGGTCAGCTTCCTCCAGCTTGCTCTGTCTTGGGTTAGATTGTGGATATCCTTCCATCTCACGAGGTTCCCTTTCAGATCACGTCTAATGGTGGGTTGCCAGCTCATCCTCGGTCTCCCTCTACGCCTTCTAAGTTGAGGACTACCCCCAATCATGTCATTTACCTTTAATACATGGCCCATCAAGTTCCCGTAGCAAATGGGTTAACATCAAAAGTAATATCTTCGTAATTTGCCTTGTATCTGTACCTCATTTTTATTATTAATTTTATAGTTTTATAGTTAACAAAGCATGTTACCCTGTTGGAGACAAGATATCTCGTCACATGGTTTATGGGAAATGTGCAGGGATGTAGTCGAGGCCGTATTTTGCCGGCCTTGGCCTTGGCCTCGGACTGAGTCACGTGTACAAAGTCTATGAGAAAAATTATTTTCCAGCGGCCTCGTGACTCGGATTGCCGGCCTCGACTACATCCCTGGAAATGTGTGTTATGTCAAATTCAAAGAGTTTTCAACAGGTTAAAGGATAAAACTGATTTGATTTATTTGTTTATTCTGTGATATACATGAAATTTAGCAAGTCACTGGTACTTACTTATTTTGATGTTATCAGCATTGCTCTCCTTTTGCTTTTAACCTCCAGTTGGTAACTACATCAAGAGCCCCGCACACACCGCCGGTAACCTGAGGAAGGGGGTCGCCTACGAATTCAGGGTGTTTGCCGAAAACGAAGTCGGGACGAGTCCGCCACTCACTGGCCGAGAGCCAATAGTAGCCAAGGCGCCTTATGGTAAGTTGGTTTGTCAACAACTTCCATTTCCAGTTCAAAAGGTCACCAGAAATGAACTTAAATGAGAAATCAGTTATTTCCATGAATATACAAACTCCATTTCTAGTGTTTAAATTTTACATCAAAATTATATGAAATGATTTTTGGTGCATAGGTATTTACACATTTGCAAAAAACACTGTAATTGTAACTCCAGTTGGAAAAAGATTGTGTTAGTTTGTTCATAAAATATGCAAGTCCATAGGATTTTAAAAAGACAAAGAACCTTTGTGACATGGTGATGCACATTTTCACAACAGTAGATAAATAAGAAATGTAAATCAATGACATCATTGTTAAGTTTTAATAGTTGGTAATTTATGGTATTATTTATTGTTGGTAGGGGGGATTCAAATGTTTAAACATACAAATGGAGATAGTCGAAAAGTCAGTGTTATGTAGGCAATGTAGAAGGGTTATTTGAAACAATAAACTGATTTTTGTTAGAACAAACAAACAAACAAAGACCTTGTTCACTCATTGAATTCCAGATCCTCCTGGCAAGACCGACAGTCCCGACATCGTCGACGTCGGCAAAGATTTTGTCAGCTTGTCGTGGTCGAGGCCGTCAGATGATGGTGGTTGTGCAATCACGGGTTACAACATTGAGAAGACAGAAGCTGGACTCGATAGATGGGTAAGTACTATCTATCTATTTATCTAGGATGTTTCATCTTCTGTAGTAAGAAGACCTCTTCCAGCATCTTCATTTCTTTCAGCCTCTAGTAAATATGTCATTCCTCTGTATGCTCTTATATCATTTCTCCATCTTGAGAAAAAAGAAAGAGGTAGACAAGAGACGATGGAAAGCAAGGAAGTACTATCACTTGTGATCAAAACAAGTCCATATTGAAGAACAAGTGGTAGCTTAGCTGAATGAGATTATTATTAAAATTAATTAATATAAAATTCTTGAATATAAATATGAATTAATATAAATAATTTAGATTATAAATTTAATAGATCCACTCATCTCACAGTTATTAACTAACTAGACAAAACATTCTGGGGTGCTGCTTCACCCCCAGCTCTGGGAGCCTGACTCTGTTGGAGTATTGAATTTAATAATAAGACACGTCTCTA